>VZSC01009667.1:212174-268035 GCA_013398225.1 Steatornis caripensis
CCCCCCCCCCCCGCTTTTTACGTTCCCAGAATTAATGTAACTAATATGGAAAGTATCTTGCACTAGGAAATTTGCAGATGCAGATCAAAGTACATCTCTGGTTGTAGTTACCTTTACTGAACCCAACCCTGACCTATGGATTGACTTTGTGGCTTGGTCCTGGACCTGCCTCATCGCCACAGACTTGCCTGATGATCTGGACTCTGCCAACACTGGCTGCCATTCCTGGGCTTGTTCTGCTCTGCCCACCTTGCTCAGGTACTGCAGGACAAGCCATGGCTAAAAAAGTCTCTAACTTGCCAGCCCAGCCGTCACGCTTGGCTCCCATCCCTTAGCAAGTAGCTGGCCTTTGTTACTTCTTGACACCGACCACATTTCTAACCTGCATCATGTTGTCTCCAAAACACGCATGCTGCGTAATCAGCTGTGTGTACCTGATACTATCGCTGACTTCTAAGTCTGCAGGGATATTTTTAAACAAGCTCCTTTGAACTTCCAAAAACTAAATTTGATGTTTCTGGGTGCCGCTTGTTCCTTCTATTTCGGAGTTTCCTGGGAATCCTAACCCAGCTTTTGCCCCAGGAAGTTTGCTGTGCTGAATCTACGGTGAGTGGCTGATGTGCCTCAGCGGCCTGGTAAGACTGCCCCTTTGTTCCCTGACTGTGGTGGAAACAATACTCGGGAATGTGGTTTGCACCTGCTTCCTTTCTTGCATGTCATATTTGGAGATGAACTTTTAGGCTGTGTCAAATGTTAAAAAAAAACCCCAAGAGACCAAAACCCAAACAAAAGCTGTAGTCATTGGCGTAGGATTTTCTTTCTTGAACCTTTTCCAAAATCACTAGCTGCATGTTACTTCATCTGCAGGTGAACAAGAACATTCTCTGGGGCGATAGCACGCTCCAAAGACAGAAGCAGTTGCATTGTTACCGTATATCTTTAACAGGAGGATGTGAATCCACCCCGGTGCCAAGTAAGGCAAGAAAAGTGCTGGGACAGGAGGACTGCTGTCAGTATGATTCCCAGCAGCGCAGCTCCAGTTCTAACTGGAGCCGGAGTGCAGCTCCTCGCTGTGGATGGGCAAAGATTCAACTCAACAGATTTGCTTGTCTGGAATACCAGGTTTCTACTAAATGAGAGCACAGGGGGCAGCTGAAAGGAAAACAAGCTACTTTTAGGTAAGCATGGTGCAATTAACATCCAGCCTGGGTTCCTTTGAAGAACGTTGTTTTCTTTTGTAAAGCCTAATTATCATCCAAGACAAGTTCAGAGATTTGTAAGATGAAATCGCCCTTAGCTTCTGTGAAGATGGGTATTTATTTCTCTGGTTCCTTACCTTGTTTTTAACCTTTCTTCTTCATTAATATTTCTTTGACCTGAGTGAAAAGCTGATCTTGTACATACTGCCTTTCCATCTTAATTTCACCTGGTCCTGTAGGCACCTCGTGGAGCAATTAATACAGAAGTTAATTTGCACTACAGACCCCTTATCAGCTGTGTGCCCAGCACGGGGAGGGGAGGGCAGCGCAGGAGAAGGCTTCTGGTGCCACTCCTGCCGTACAGCCTGCCGTATAAACTTGGGAGAGCGTGTGTTAGTTAAGCTCTGAGTATCTCACCTAGACTTTGTGTCTGGAGATTTCCATGGAACAGCACATGGATATTTTATGTAATATTTAATTCTTTATTATGTAATATGTAATTATTATTTATTTATTAAAATTTACCTCGTGGCTGTCAGACCAAGTGTATGTGCTGTGTGTGTGTAATCTGCTTCTGAAGTCACATAGGCAATCAGTCTGCGCCCGTTAATCAGGCAAGCCAGGTGTTTCCTCTGTGCTTTCAGCTTTTTTGCAACTCAAAGGGCTGGCACAAGTTGCAGAGTCTGTGACTTATGAACAACCACGTCCTGGTGGGTTGGAGGTGGAATAAGCGAGAAGAGTTTCTGCCAACGATGTCCCTAGGGCCTCCGGGTCCCAGGAATGACCTGCCGAGTGCTGGAGAGCTGGTGCTGGCGGCAGCAAGACGAAATCCACACAAAGACCTCTCCAGTGGGGAAGAGCTTCTGCAGACAGTGGACCAGGAAACCTCTCAAAGTGGACCAGGAAACCTCTCAAAGGCTGTCTGAACACCAACAATCCTGAACTGAAAGGCATGGGCTTGTTGAAAAGGTATGTGTCCAGAAGGGATGATGGTAAGAGAGAAAACTACGTTGCGGTGGCAAACAAAACTTCCCAAGGCACGAGAATACTTGAATTCTAGTCTCTGTCCAGTGGGCCACATATGCCTTAAAAGTGGGGAGGAAGCCTTTGCCTGGTTAAGTAATCTTTGTGCCATCCTTGGCATGTTGGAGGAAAGATGACACTGCCATCCTTGGCACGTTGGAGAAAGGCACAGCTCCGGGAGATCTGGCTCCAGTGATACTACTAATCTTTACAGAAAACTGGTCTGAATGGGACAGGGATGTCCTAGGTCTCCTGTGTGTCTGTCAAGCCCCACGAAACCTCAGGGCTGGGCCACCTTCTCTGAAATGTCACACAGGGGTTCTAGCTGTCTCTCCCTGTTGTTTTTGTGTCTGTTTTTGAGGATGTGATAATGATGCAATGAAGTAGGTGAGCTTTTGTATTATTTTTAAAGTCATTAAAGACAGTTGTTATTTACTTCTAGTTAAAATGATAACTTTTTTTTTCAAGATCAGTTTGATTGATTGCCAAATTGGTTCATTATAGGCCTCACAGATGGTAGGTTGTTGCATGTTACTGCTACTAACGTGCTTTGAAATTCATAAAAAGTGCAAATAAAAAAATGAATCAAGCTCTATAAAACATTGAAAAGGAATTTTTAAAATGTTCAAAACTGAAAAAATTCTAAAATGAAAGTTTTTCTGCAGAAGCTTTCATTGTTGGAGTAGAAAAACCTTGACAGAAAAATCAAGGTTTGTCAGAACGGCCTTTCTGACAAAAAGCCTTGTCACAATAAAAACTTTTCTGAGAAGCGTTGCTGAAGTGGCTTGTGTCCCTGGTGGCAGAGACTGGCCCTGTGTTTGTGGCCGCCCTTCCCTCCAGCGTGTCTTCTGCNGATCAAGGTTTGTCAGAACAGCCTTTCTGACAAAAAACCTTGTTACAATAAAAACTTTTCTGAGAAGCGTCGCTGAAGTGGCTTGTGTCCCTGGTGGCAGAGACTGGCCCTGTGTTTGTGGCCGCCCTTCCCTCCAGCGTGTCTTCTGCTTCTGTAGGGCTTGGCAGGTGAGGAGACAATTTATATCAAACCTTGGCTTTCTGTAGGCTGACTGTGCTGCAGGTTGACTTGATGGGGTAGGAAAAAATCCACCTCTTGTGGAAATTTTTAACGTTCAGACATAATATATTGAAACGTAAAATGCATTCAAATTAGAGACTAGGTGTAACAGCGTTAGTGGCTTACCGCAGCTGGAATTCAGTGCTGAGCAAGGGAACCCGGCGCAGGCCTACTCTAATTTGGATCAGATGGCATGCCAGAACATGTGCGCTGAATCTGGAAGGTTTTCTGTGGGTATGGTAGGGGGTAGTCTACACCACAACAGCAGCACAGATTTGCAGTGGCCAGCCCTGCTCTTGTCTGTGAGACCTGTGTATTGGATAGACAGGTCATCCCAGTGAAGGAGAGATTGATCTCAGCGGGCTGGCCTAGTCAAGTAACTGTGCGTAAATAAACAGAGGGAGTACAATATGTCCTCATTTTGACAAAAAGTCCTGGGCCCTCCTGTGGTGGGACTGGAGCAGGCTGGTGGGGCACACAGGAGTCCCGCACCCTGGTGGCTCCTGGCCGTGCTGTGACAACCAGCCCAGGGCCTGCTGCGTTCCAGCACCGAGGAGCGGCGTGGGGACGCTGGTGGCCGCTGCTGTTCTCCGCCAGTGGCTGCTTCGTGGAGGCGCCTTTGGGCAGGGAACTCCAGGTTGGGTCAGACCACAAGCTTCTGTGGCTGTTGTACACCATCGCAGACCTCTGAGCGTTTTCCAAGACACGTCCCCACTATGCTTCAGTAGCCATGGCAGCTCAGGTCTCGCTGCTCGTGTTGCGCTGTGGTCTGGCACGAAGGCCGAGGGAGCCTTTGACCAAACTCACGTGCTGCCTCTCCAGCGGCTCAGGTTGCTGGGCCTGAACTCGAGTGCGGCTGTTTATGTTGTAAGCATAACCCGCGTTGCTGCAGAAGAGCAACTGTCCATCCTGCCGGGGCTGCGGCACGGGGTGCTTGCCAGCCTTCCCAAATGTATTACCCAATTCTGAGTCTTGCTGAGCATCCAGCGCATGATTTCCATACAAAAATGTCAATTACAGCTTTGAATTACCAGAAGGTAGAGGGAAAACTCTTCAGCATCACTCATAGAATTTTGCAACAGGTATGATGTGTATGAGTTCACACCAGTTGCTGTTCAACCAGTCTCTATGTAAAAATATTACAGTTGGGCAGGGCAGCAATACTAGATTTGAGGGGTTTCGGCAAGGCAAAACGTTCTGGGGCTTTTGCTTTGTTCTGCTGCGGAAATATAAAGTCAGTCTCAGAAGCCTTTTACTCTGTGGCTCAGAGATTTTGTCGGCGTTGTTTCTCTTTGATTTTCGTTGCTGTGTGTGGCTTACGCAAAGGACCATCTGTACTGTGCGCTGCCTGCAATCGGAGTTGTTTTCAGTGCACTCCCAGCACAGCTACTGAACACAAACTGTGAGGCAGCACAGCAGGAGCTGTGCAGTGACCTGTGATCAAAAGGAGATGCTGCTCTGCTGGCCCAAGTGCCAAGTGATCTTGTTTTAACTTAAGAATGTCAAAATAATATGGAATAAAATACGTGAGGAATGATCTCCCATTGCTCATGGAGGGGAGGAGGGATTCCTTCTTGCCTTCCCGCAGAGTCCTGCCAGAGCCAAGTCCTGATGTGGGGAGGTGGGGAAGGAAAAGGGAGGAGAGAAGAGGAAGGGCAAGGAGGAATCAAATGGAGGGGCTGTGATCTGTGAAGAGAAATGTTGCTGCTGCTGAAGCACAGCTACAGCAGAAGTCCTTCTGAAGGGAATTGCCCCACTCTCAACTCGTGAAAGGCTCGGTTTTCCGCAGGTGGAAGGATAATGGTTTAGGTGCTGCTGACAGTTGTAACTCCTTCTTCCCTGCTGTCGTGGGTGAGGATGGCCTTTCTGACTGTAGTCTGTGTATTTGAAAGCACAGGTTTTTGCCCATTCACAGACCCTGGCAGGTGAGGTTGGCAGAGGAGTTACACCATTGCCCCTGTGCTTATGTGTTTGTGCAGTATCGATAGCAGGTGGACAGCCCAATTCAGTTGCCAGAGGCTGCCGAAGATGCAGTCAGGTGTTGTCAGGACAGACTCCCTCTATTGCTATCTCCTATCAGTATTTCATGCAGGAAACAGAAGAAAATTGGCCTACATGTTCTATAGCCTCCAAGGAAAAATAAAGCTCAACCTGAGGTTCCTGGGAAAGGCCACCAGAAGCATGCCTCCATCGTGTACCACTGAAGAGGAAGGTCCTCACCCCAGGATCCAGCAGCCATATGAAGCACAAGCGCAGTGCATTACTGAGATGGGCTGTTCCTGTGCATGGCTTCTGGCTGGTGGTAAAGGTTGCGTGGCAACGCGACTCCCGGGACAGAGCCACTTTTACCTAGAAAGGCCTCTCGTGTATTTTGGGATACTTGCAACGGTTACGTTGACAAAGAATGTAGTAAAGAACAATATGGGGACCAGAACTGTGAAGTTTCAGATTTAAAATCGCATATAAATTCGCTTCAAAATAGAAGATTTTAAATTTACCAGTGCCCATCTGCTGGAGCCCAGCCCCTGAATTTCAGGCAGCGCAGTGCGAATTCACGAAATCTGTGTGGAAAACCATGGTACCTGTTCATCCTACGGATGAGGCTGAGGTAGTGCTGAAGTAGCTGAAGCCACGGTACTGAGGAGCCACGAACGCAGTTTATGCTTGTGGGTATGGGAAGGTCACCGTTCAACTAAGACTTTAATGTGGAAATTGCTGTCGATAGAGACGTTCCAGTGAGGTGGAAAGTCAGAGTTGGAGCAGAGTGCATGGAACTGGAGGTTCCTTCAGTCTTATCCATCTGCCCTTAGCCTGCACTGTTTGGCCTGGGTTTTGCTTTAGTTGCAGATAGAGGTTTAAGGCCAGGAAGTTAAAAGAAACTAGCAGCGTTACCTGTAAGTGTCATGACATATGCGGGTGAAAATTGAACCCTTAAGGTTAGCAGTGCAAATTTATTCTTTTGTGATTTACTGCAAACTGCTGTAGGAACAGACAGCTTTTTAAATGCAGGCCTGTTTATAGAGTAATCTAGCCACAGCGGGCAGCTTCCTACTTGATCCTGACAGTTATGGAATTCAATCTTCAGCTCCATGTCTGCATTTTTTGGAAATGCTCTTTTATGCAAAAGGAAAAAAATTGTGATTTTGAGACTTTTTAATGGCTTCCTTAGCAGGCCGGTTAAGCAAAGAATGAAGTAATTTGTAATGGAATCCCATTACCTGCTATTGCGCGTTCTTTCTGCTGAGAGGTGCTATGGGATGGGCACTTCTGACAGGTTGCTAACTTTTGCTGATTGTTTGTAGCTCATGTGCCAACTGAAGTAAGCAACGGAATTATCATTTAGGCAATTCTTGTCTTCTGCTCAGAAGTCTTGAGCAGTGCTAGAATAGTAATGGTGCATAGGTGCAGTAAAAGAGAAAAAATTTAAAGTAGAGAGTAACTACTCGTAAGAAACACTGAGTGAAAAATGGTTTTGAACCCCCTGATAGTGCTTTGACACGATTGCTGAGCTTGGTTGGACAATTGGGCTTTACTGCTCTCTTCTAGATTTTCTCAAGAGGCTTCTGAGAACTGCCCCAGCATGGGGGCAGTAAAAGAAACTCATCTGACTGAATTTCATATAGTGCTCCACAAAATGGCCAAGTGCAGATATATCTAGCTGAGAGCTACACGTATGTGTGAAATGGGAAAAATCTGACCACTGTCCCTACCCACAATGCAATAAACCTCTCCCACTAGCAGAGCACAAGACACTTATGCTTTAATAGCTAATTACAGACAGGAGATTCATTCAACACTATTGATAGCATATTATTACCTCCACTTGATACTTGTCAAGAAAATACCGCACCTGTCTTGGAAAGGAATTTCACCACGTCCACTGAAATGGGAGAACTGTAAAGTATCCCCATGGTAAATAAACATCGGTATCAGAACCTGAATTAACATTTTCTTTTTTTTTTTTTTTTGCATTTTGTGCCTGGTTTCTTTAGCTAATATGAGGACTCTAGAGAATAATTTCCACCAAATAATTTCTTTGACAAATTTATTCTCATTTTCTACCTGTGAAATACTGTGAATATATTGTGTTTTTTAAAGACTAACTCAAATACTTTTCCATCTTTTGCACTAAGGATTATAAATATTTGGAATTCAAGCAATGCTGCTAAACAGGGAGTGGTCAGACAGCTTCCGTGGTGCTTTTAAATTTTCTTTCTCACAGAGACTGAGTTAAGAAATCTGGTGCAAAGACTTGCAGCATATGAACATGGAAGTTCACTTTCATGTAGTTTGGAGTTCCCTCACAAGAAATGTTCTTGCAACTTTGACTGTGGGTTCCCCAATCTTCTCAGCACAAATGTCAGCAGCCCTGCAATCCTGCACTTCTCCATGACAGACTGTGTCAGGCTTGTGGGAGTGGTGGCGAGCTGGGACCTTGCTAGGAAGCTTGCAGCGAGCTTCTCCTGGTGACACCCGAGCCAATGCTGTCTGATCTCAGAGTACTCAGCCCTTGTTAACTGAGGATAAAATGATGTCTTCAAAATGCTGTTTAGTACAGAGATGTTTAGTACAGTGCAGACCGACCATTTTCTTTGAAATGGTGTTAATACCAGGATTTGCCATTTCCCGGGCGAGACCATCTGTAGTTTGTACCCGCTGCTGTCTCACGTCTGGCAGGGCTGGCATGAAGATCGTTGAGACTATTCAGAGTCTCAGCCTTTGGGGAAAGATACCCAGCTTCAGTGTGGAGGGGATTCTCTGCATCGGAAATGTCCTTGTGTGAAAGGAAGGCATTCATACAACAGCATACAAAGAATATGTCTGATGGTCCAACGCGGGCTGCATCTTGGGAGAAGGAAGAATGAAAATCGCTGAAGTTCCAGCAAATTGGCTTACTTGGAGTTTAACTCCTCCTTTCCTTGATCTGGGATCCCTGCTAGCTGTTAGTGTAACCACAGCTGATGCTTGTGGTAGACTCACTGACTCTGCGTTTCTTGGTCTCAAGTATCCCCTGTAACTTCACCTTTATGCTGCTAAATAATACAGCCTATTGTCTGCGGTTCCCCTCAAGACATTTCAAGCAGTTCTTAGTGTCAGCTGTAATTCTGTCGGTAACTCAATCCAGGATGGGCTCTCACTGTTTAGCAACGTTCTTGAACTCTGCAGCTCCTTGGAAGCAGTTGCTAAATTAATGTAAACAATGCCCTTGGGATAATAGATGATACAACTTTTTTATTTTTTATCTGTAAATAAAATAAGACTCACTTCGACTGGGAATGCCACTAGCCTGGTAATGTGATCCCAGCCTGGGCTAGCTTCAAAGCCCACATTTCTTGATCAGAAGAGGACTCAGTCCTGAATACGAACCTAATGGGGGACCCACACTTGGAAAGAACAGCAGATGGAATAAAATACGGGAATAAAAAATACGGTTGAGACGTCAAAATATGACATCTCTCTTTTCTTGCTAGGCCAAGTGTGATCAATCGACGATTTCAAGAAAACAAAGCATGTACAGAAATGCCAGCACTTCTGCGTCAGCTGCTGAGCTTTATTCCTGCTCACCCAGTTGTTGATAGATTTAATGGCTTGGATCAGCGGCCAAGGAAGAACTGTCATGCTGGCAGCTTCCTGTGTGGAGACGAGTGCACCCAGGCAGCCAGGCTGAGACGCACGAGGTGCAGACCACTGGGAAACGGAGCGAGCCTTGTGCTGCCCTGGCGCATCATTGAGCTCTGCAGTCAGGGAGAGAGAGGTGAGCATGACGAGGAGATGTAGTCCTGCCCCTACCTCGCGTTGTTAGTATTCAGCCTGTTCTCAATGTTTTGTTACTGTAGAGATACAGCTCTAGACATAGAAACTGTGGCTACTTGGGTAACTGTGTTATGTAGCACAGTAATAATCTAACACCAAGATAAAGGTAGCGCTCCTTTGGGATATATATGTGCTGGTGACGAAATCGCTCTTGCAGTCATAGCGCTGTATGAAGAACAGCATCTAATAGTGATGGAAGAGACATATCTTCCCTTAACCTGAGCAAACCTATATCAACCCCATTGGATTTAGCTAATTACTCTGGAGCAACATAGTTTTATCTAAGAGCAGTATTTGGCCCTTGGTAGAAGGGCATAGGCTTCCACCATGAAGTCTTCAAATGCTTTGCAATAATGAGAACAAAACCAGGTAACTTTCTCCAGTCTAATACCACCTGAACGATGTATTTGAATTGTTAAGAATTTTATTCGCAGTGGAACATGTGTGCTTTTCCAGAGTCCAGCACACTGGGATACTTTGACACTTGCAAGATGTGGGCATTCCCTATGGCTTCCTGTGCACCAAGGCAATTCTGTGTATAGAACCCTAAAACTAGCAGAGCAAGCTCCGCCACTGCATGCTGTTGTAAACTCCAAGTTAGCAGCAGCGTGTTACTTAAACCTAGCTCATTGGTGACTGCCTTTTTGTAATAGAGCAAAATCAGAACTAGCACAAGCAGTAAGAGTAAAAAACAAGTGGAAAAATGCAGAAGTTGTTTTCCTCTCTTTTTGAAAAAAATCTTTTTTCCCTTATTTCCTATTAGTCATCTTCTTCTGACTCGTGTCATGCAGCTGATGGGTCACAGGACAGAATTAAAGTCTGGCATGGCATCAGTGCACCGATCTCTCTTACAGACAGGATCCCTATCATAGTTGTTTGCAGTACATTCAAGGAAGTTCTTCTTTTCTTGCTGGCTCCTTGAAATCACTGGCTACGTTGATCTGGTTCTTGTTCTGTACTATTTAATAATTAGTTGACTTTTTTCAAATAGTGCCCTGACCTCTTTTTTAGTTTAATTTTTTTTTAGGTAATCAAGGGATATATTGGGTCTTTTTCAAATACACGGCAGACGGAAGCTGAGGTACGTAGAAATGGTAGGCAATGTAAACAGCTTGTCAGATTTTTCATATTTGCCCCAGGAAGTCAAAGTGGAAAATTTCTGCAATTAAAATGACTTGTATTTCTTTGTTAGATGCAGTTGATTGTGAACATTTTGCCTGTCTCACGTATAGTTTTTTCATGTGATTGCAAGAGAGATTTGGAGTATTATGACACATCAGAGCAAGCTCTCAGTTTTACCAAAAGTGTCTAAAATCATTCAAGCTTTTAATGTTTCCTTGGGGTTTCATTCATCAAGTGCAAACCATGGCCCTGAGGAAGCATGTCAAAAACCGTCCTTAGGAGGGAGGCAGGTTGGGATGGACAGGAGAGAGCTGCCTTTGAACAGAGAAAGCGTCCCCTCGATGAAGCGGGTTATTTCTGGTTCATGAGGTCCATTTGGCTCCTTGTAGCACTAGGACAGCTGTGGGGGTCTCCTGTGACATACACACAGTCTCACGTGGGAACAACCTACTAATTACTGTTACTGAATTCTCTGGGATGCTGGGAAGCCACCTTCTAGGCTTTTACTTCATATTGTGGGTAAGAAAAAATTGTTTGGGCTCTTAAACTCTCAAAACTCTGTCTCGTATGCTATATTCTGATGGCCTGGAATACAGTACGTGAGTGACAGACAGACAGAGATGAACTTGTGTTACTGTGGGCTTCACGACAACAAAATTTCGTGTTTATCTCCATGTTCTCACATGTGCTCAGTGGAGTCTAAGACCCCAGGGGTTTTTCTCACCCCTGTGTTTGGACAAGGTAGCCCTGAAAATTAAAGATTCAAACTGATAGCTTGCACTTCATGCTTCCTTTTATATATTAACATCGTATCTGTACTCTCCAGGGGTACTTCTGGGGCAGTCAGAAGCTTCAGATGTGGCTGCATTTGCTTTGAGAAGGTGCTGCTGCATCCTGGCTAAACGAAGGACAAGCACGTGACTCCAGGTTTCGAGGTAGTCTGATCCCCCTCTTCCCTTTCACTAAAAAAGTAGACGTGGATTTATAACCGTAACACAAATACTTGCCTAAAATGTCTTCTTTCTGCTTGACATTTATTCTGCAGCTCATCAGTGTGACACCTGGAACCTACTGGCTCAAGTGGATAAGCAGTAGCAAAGGCTTTTGTAGGATCCTCGAAATATGTCTTCTGTTTTCAGGGTACAGAAAGCTGTTCCAGGGTGGGGAGGGGAGAATTCAGTGGAATATAGCTGACACTGAAGGAGGTTTTATCTTTGGCAAAAGTGCTTGTGTTAGGGTAAGTAATACCCTGAAACCTCTCCCATGCATCCTGTTTCTCAAATGCTGGAAGACATGATGCCCAAGCATACTCACTACAGTGCGCGCCCACTTACTGAAAGCGAATTAGGAAGATCTTTTCTAACTTCCTGAGAAATTGCTGTCCCCTTCAGTGGGTTTTTACAACAGTCTTGGATGGAATTTTTAGGATTTTTCAAGGTTCTTGAGACTGTTAATAATACTGCACAGGGCCTCAGGGAATGAGCAAGATGATCTAACAGGTTGTTTCCATATCTTATTTCTGTGTCTCTTTTTGATTTAAGGATTTTCTGCATTTATTGGCTGCTGCTTCTCTTGGCCACTTTATACACTGTCTAGTGATTTTACCAATCATAGGTAATGGCAGAGGCTACTTGAAACACCACGTTGTCATAGAAACACAATAGCATCTAGTTGGGTCTAACCTCTCTCTCTCTCCCCCGTATCATCCCCCATGGGAAGCAGAAATTCAGGCCTTAAAAGTTAATCAATTTGACGTTAAGTTTTAGAAGTTATTTTCTTTTTGTTGCCTGGGTTTCCTGCTGGATCTTCTCATGCAGATTTAGTTATTTACACTAGTAATACTGTATTAAAATTACAGCAGCTAATTACTAGCACCATTAACACTGTAGTTACCAGAGTCACCGTAACTCCTATTATTGCTCCTATTGTTATTATTGTTTGTTTGCTTAAAAGACTAATTGGATTCCTGTTTCAGTCATCCACTGATGCAGCCATGGAGGGAAACTTTTAGCATAATACAGGAGATGTGAACCCAGAGAGACCTGGTCGAGACCCTCGGGGACGAGCGAGGCCACTGCAGGAATGTGCCTCTCAGCCAGGGGCCCAGCGCCCCAGTGCCTGCTTGGCCCTATTACACTGAACTGCATTTCTTTCATTTGCAGGGCCTAGTCGTAATTGCTTCCCAGCCCCCTGCAACCTCCATTCAGCACACAGTGCTATCGTCTCGTATTTGAAGATGTAGGACTCAAGACTGTTTTTCCCCCCTTTTTACCAATGCTTTTCAGATTCTGGTTCCTTTTCTGGGGAAGCGCTGGCCACCCTGTGGACGGCAGCCTGTCACAGGCTCTTCCCGAGTTCACTGTCATGATTCAGTGATCAGTTTAGCCTGTAGAATTCTGTTATTTTCTCCTCTTGCTCCCGTTTAAGAATGGCAGTATCTGCAGGTCACAAGGGAATGAAAGCACCTTTATAATACAAGTGCTGGGGACGGCTGTTCCTACGGTGCTTGTCTCAGACAGCCAGTATGACTTTATAATTGGGTGCATAGAGAACAGTAATTTCAGGTAATCTTTAATAATTTGCAGCTTCAAGGAATCCATGGGAACCAGAGCTTTTTGTTGTATTCAGTCCTTGAGAGCGGTGATGTCTGGATCAGTTTACTGACACTGCACACCCTAGTGAGCGCATACTCGGGCATCAAAGAGCAGGCTAGTGCTGTGATACCTCAACCAGGGTGGAAAAAACCCCATACAGCTATTCGTTTAAATTGCCCTTACTGATTACAAAGAGATACCAAAGATCTATGCTGGGTGAGTTCTGCATCATTAAGAGCTGAGCAGATCCAAGCTCATGGCAGATTGTGTGCTAAGAAAGGTAGGTTATCATCAGAATTGCCTGCTTCTTGCAGCTGCTTTCCTACAGCGAGTGCCGCTGCCAGAGAGGGCTGGAGAAGAAAAACATTGAGAAGGATTTGCAATATGAATGGCTTCTGGCAAACAAATACCGTGTCTCGGCTCCCTCAGAGATGACATCAGACCTTGCAACCCCTTTCTTGTCCTGGTCTGCAGCAATAGGAAGTCTTTAGGAATTTTGCCTAAGAGTCGGTTTTTACAGAATTTGCTTAGCTCTAGGCCAGTAGTTCCTCACAGTGAGAATGCCGACAAACTTATCTCTTGTTAAATAAAGGAATTCAGTGAGGAATAGCCCTCTAAGAATGGTTTATGCTGCAAAATCTCAGTCTTGCCAGGACTGGATTAGGAAATTACAAACGCGACCGTACGGCCCCTGTCTCCTGTGCTCTCATGATTAGATCGGGCTGTAACCTTTCAATACAAAAAATGGAATCAGTGTGTATCTCTAAAGCTTTAGGAGACAATTTTAGAATATAAATGGAACATAATCAGCTGTCTCAAACTACAGCGACAGCTGCCTGTGTTTGAGGAGAATCTTGCGACATAACTCCTGACGTATTTCGGAGGAGTGTGTGGTTCAGGACCAGCAGCTCACAGAGGCTACCTGTGCCTTTCTAGGGGGGAGCTGTGCACAGCCAGTGAGAAGAGTGTTGATGGCTTGGACGTGATTGGAAGCTAATTGATCATGCCGCCTCCATAGTGGAAATGCTGGGAACATGCTACTGTGCCTGGGAACGGCAGAGAGCCCAGGGCCCTACCGTGACGTGTTAGTGCTGAGCTTTGCTGCCAGTCCCATTTCTGTAACAGAAATTTATGTGGTTTTCTTTTGTAAACAGCAACAGCATTGGTGTCCTTGGTCTCGTTAAAAGAAGTTTGCCTCTGTGAAATCTGTATGCAGTTCTTCTGGAGCTTGCAGTTCATCTGCCCGCTCTACAATTTTATGTTTCTTTGAGAGCTCCTGTTACCTTACTCTTCCCTTCCCTCACCTGGCTAACGTGTTTCTGATCTGTACCAGTCCGTATAAAAACCCAGAGAGGAGAAACACTCTCTGCTCTCTTTCCATAAACTGGTAAACCTCTTCCTGAGACTGTAGAAGACTTTAGAAGCACACAAAGTACATTTCATACTTTCCAGGTACAGTGCATGAAAATTCTGCTAAGTAAACACTATAAAGTAGGTTTTGAGAAAATATTAGTCACCATTATGCAATTCCAAAACCAAAACCACAAATAAAGTGCTAGTGTATTTTGTTTTATTGGTTGCGACTGCAAATACTGTGTACACAAAGGAAACCTTTGAAAACCAACCAGCCTACAATTGTATGCATTTTACTCTTACAAGGCAATTTGTCTAGTAATCTCGGTGTTAATTTTTTTCATCTGGCATACACCGCTGATCCACTGGACAGTATTTTCTGCAATACATTTGAAAAACCCAAGTAAGGTGATTTTTTTTCCCCCACTTAGCTCATTCTCCATTTTAAAAAAAAGTGATCTTACCTGCCCTTCTTTTTTTGTCTTTTCTATTAAATATAGTTTTTGTACACTGCCTTTTCACTTCAAAGCTTTCAAAGTAAATACAAGCAATGTGCACTCCATTAAAAAAAAAATGTACAAAGTATCTAAATCCTAATTTTTCAGGCCTGCCAGAGCCGCATCTGTTTAAACATGTTACTTATATGCATGTGTACAGTACAGGAAGCTGGAGTGCTTTTCAGAACTGCCTGGAGTTGTATCTTTTTTATTCTTCTCTTTCTCAAAACAATTTTAAATCTACAAGAAAGGTCAGAGGAGGTCACGATTCCTGACCCAATGCTGAACTGAGGTTGCCTGTACCGTCTTTTTGATGCTCCGACCAGGGTCACTGAACTGGGGGTTATTATTGGCTCCCTGTGTCTATGAGGCACAGCCTATGCCAAACAATTTTTAAATTACCACTGGCATGAGACTGTCAGGAAGGATAGTAGCTGGGAATGTCTAGACACTGCCGCCAAGACAAGCTCCCCTATAGTGGAGACACGGAGCACCAAGGGGGGTCAGGGAGATGGGCCGGGAAACTGCCCCTGGAGCCCCCAGGCTGAAAGACAAAACTCCCATCATGCGCACAGTTTGCTCCAGGGGTTTACCCAAAGAACTTAAGATAAGGAAATCTATAGGCCTTACAACTGGGAGAATTTTTAACTGCTTTATTGCTTTCCATAGATTCTAAAGCCAGCTGTCTGCTTTTATGAGCTCTTTAAATCACACATCACAGTATCTCTCAGCCTCAGTCACACTAAACTGTCTCTGAATTTATACTGATTCTTCTTGACTTCATTCTTTAGAAATTAACGTCGAGGTATGATTTTAAGCTTGTATCAAAGAATTCTCATCCTTCGGCAACGCTGCAGCACTTTCCAGCACAGGTCAGCTGTCTTTTCCCGTCTGGGAGGCACAGAGAGGTCATGGGAGTCTTCAAAGGGTCTTTTTCCTGTTCGTCTCCCTGCTTAAGCAGAACTGCTAGGGAAAAAGAGAGATTAAATCCGCTTCCTAATCTTTCCAGCTCAGTGTCTGTGTTTTCACCTTGGGTTTCATTGGGGTTTTTTTAGGAAATTTCATCCGGAATGCGCTGGCAACTTATTTAATAATGATATATCAAAATTTATTATCATATTTCACACATCAATAAACACCATATTAGTTGTAATAACAATACAGTCGTTTTGAACTTTATACTGAAGGATATTTTCAATGTAAAAATGCCCAGAGCAGTCAGGTTAGATTGCATCTAGTGTTAAACCTTCACCCAGATTCGAAACACATCGTCTGAAACAAAATTTTGAAATAGAAACGATTAGTTAAATTTTTGAGAAGTTATTGTTTATTTTTAAAAGCTCTGCCTTATGACAGACACTTAAGAGAAATGGTGTCTGTAATACCCAGTTTAGCTGCAGAGAGTGGGGGTATCTGCCATCACGCTGCAGTTAGTAAAGGGCTGTAAAGGCTGTCTGAGCCATGGCTGTATTTTGGAAGGGTCTAAACGACCCTGTGCAGAAGGACTTTAGGCTTTTATCGCACTAACCTACACCAAATAAAAAATGTTGCACGAGTGCATGTGGCTTAACCTGTCACTTGGTGCTTCTTCCAGGGATACGGTCTGCCTAGGAACCTGCCTGCCTGTGCCGCAGCCCACTTGTGCCGCTGGTGGGACCCTCTGCCCGGGAAGTTTTTCAGGTTGGTCTGAGGGGTGCACTGAACCAACCTCCAGTACCACAGGGCCTCTTAGTACCATCCCAGGGCGTCCCAGTGGCGGTGGCAGCCTGGGCACTGGGCTGCCCCAGCTCGTGCCCCGTCATCCCGCGGGGGGTGTCCTCACCATCAGTCACCCCAGGGGACAGCTGACGGGGATTAAGCACTGGCTTTGGTTCTCGGGATGCTTTGCATCCCCTCCCACCAGCGGGAGACAGCCCAGGCGGCCTGGCAGGCGGTGCTGGTCATGGGTGGAGGGAGCTGTGGCCCCAGCCGGCCGGTGGCTGGGCCCCATGCAGAGGCGGGGGGCCGGGGTGTGCTGGGCTCACCTCTGTGGCAGCGGGCAGCCTATGGCTTTGCGTCCTGAGTGCCGAGTGTAAAAAACTGTTTACAAAATCCCGTGTGTTTCTCTGAAGACTGCTGAGTGGTTATTGTTTCCTTAAGGAAAAGTAAGGCTGTATGAAAACTGGAGCGCTTTCTCTTAGATCGCTTGTTAAGATTCACCATTTTCCGAAGGGACAATTTTCCTGCTCTTCCCCTCAGTCCCAGCACCTCAATGTTGTACAGTATGTTTGAGCTAATCTGCATGCCAGTGAGAAAAAGACTTTCCATTCATATGTTTCCCAGTATTTGATTTCTTAAACCCACACTTCACTTATATTTATACTGTAAAATATGTAACGTATAGCACCTAACACAGCAGCACTCCGACCCCTTGTTACCTTAGGCACACCGTAGTGAAGCACACAGCAGACTTCAACGCAGAGCATGAGGACATCCGTTTGCTGAAAATGGAGTGGTATCGTTGTTTAGCGCAGCTGTTGCAAATTCACTCGCTCACCGTGAGTGCTCTCTGTTGCTGAGTGGAAAACAGCCTAATACAGCCAAAGCCAAATTTGCAGCATGAATCAATTTACATTTCAGTTGTTAGCTTCTGTGGAATTTAATAATAACAGAGAAATAACCCAAAGAGGTGATACTGCCCATGCTAATAAACTTTTTAAAAAATCAGTGACATTAGGGAAATGACAGTCCTTACCTTGCTTCCAGCAGTAATCGTTCAGTTCAGCAATTATCACATCTGTGCCTAAGCCCCAGAGGACTGCATGTGAATTTATGGAATTAAAGGAAAGATGCTTCCACTGACCCGCTGCTGCCTCTTTGCCCATCCAGAGCATCACTGAGGGTTTACTGCTGGAACTGGTTTACAATTCATAAGCTCGTCACAATCCTGGAAGGTCCCAGGTAAACCTCTGCTTCCGAGGTTGCGTTCTTACTGGAAGTGCTGGGGTGCAGCTGTGATGTGACTGCTCCGTGTCCCACAGGCTGGTGCCCCGGGGCTTCCCCTGCTGGCAGCTGGCTACGCTCGGGGCAGCGAGGAATATAGCCTGCTGCAGCCTGCTGATGTTCTGGGAAAGAAGAGCTGTCACACAAAGTTCGAGGACGATTTTTACCTCATCCTTTCGCTGAATTATGTTGGAAAATGCATGCATATAAAGTAATGCGCTTCAAATTCCCCACGTAAGATTAGCTCCTTCTACCGACACAAATTTCTTTCAACAAGACGGTCTTGTTCCTTAGTCCATTTTTTAAATACCTCTTATCTGATTCAGAAAAAGATGCTTTTGTGCCCTCAAAGGGCATTAATCAAGAGCAGTTGAAGCAAGTTATTTTACGCTGGCTGGCTTCAGGAGCTGGCCTGCCTCTGCTGGGGTTTTCAGCCTGGGTAGGAAGACAAGTCAGTGTCACTTGCATCCCTTTTTCTTACGTCCTGTAATAATTGCGTAGTAAACCATTTTTTTTTCTGAAGTTGAATTTGCCTGTGAATAATCCTACTTTAAACCAAGCCTCTTTCTCATGAACTCAAGTACAGCTTTGTGTGGCAACAGATCCCATTTCAGAGGATTCAAGAAAAATTGGTCTGCTTCCCTTAAGGCAAATGTTTGCAGAGAAGTATGTTGCTCAGATATGACCTGCCTATTGCTGCTTCAACCTGTTAAGTTTGGGATGTAAGTGCACGTGGAAATAAGGAGTCTTTTGTGACTGTCTTCCCCGCTCACCCTGGCGGCTTCCCTCTGGTCACTGTCAGCTGTGCCTGACTGCGTGCACTGTGGGCTGGTCACCCGGTGTCATCCCAGACTTCCCTGAATTTTATGGATAAACCGAGTTACGAACTGTAGTTGGACAAATTGACCGAGCGTACTTTTACATACTGAGGGGTGGGCCACTAAGTATATGAAGGGGCAGGATTTAACTTGTGCTTAGCCAGCTGGGGTAGCTGATAAATAGGATAGTTCAGTCAGCAAAGCAGCTGAGAATGAAGCGGGGCAGGAGTCCAGCCAAGAACAAAGGTTCCCCTGAGGTCCCAGAAGCATTGCCCGTGAGTGATGTGAATTACGTAATCTGTAACAGTCCTGCTAGTTTTGCTGAATGTATGACACCTGCATATGGCATAAAAATGCATTTTAACAGAAAAGGTAAGTTAGCAATGCACGCAGATGATGTTGAGATTCGTGACCAGAAAAGGGATTCTCTTATTGAAGGCATAGATACGGTTTTGATGCATGCCTTTTAGGAATAATCTTCTGAATATTCCAACCGACAGAATGCTGTGGAATGCTAAAATGCAGCAGCTGAATGTCTAATTCAAAAAAGAAAATTTAGAATGAGAAAAAGGAACTATATTAGCCACACAAAATACACACACAAATAGTGCTCCCCGGAAGTCAGTCAATAAAATGTCCCAGTATCTGTGGCCACTGTATGGTTGTGGCTGTGTATCCCCCTCGTACTTCTTGCAACTATCTGCTATACACTTTTCTAGCTTTTAAGAATTAAAAAAATGTGTTTTAAAGTGATAGTGCTTTGTTTGTTCAAACAATTTAACTCCCACTGTACACCAGAGTTAGAGAAGCCCAAGAAATAAAATTATCACTGTTTGTTACACAGCAGCATGGATCAAGTCACTGTTTTCATCCGGTTGATGAGAATGCCTGAAAAACTGAGGTGTCGAGTCTGTTTTTCAGGACATTTTTTTCTAATTCCCCACAAGATGAAAACCTGCTCATCTACAAGTGTTGCACCCAGCAGGGTCAACTGTTTCCAGGGCTAAATGTTTTCTCACTTCCAAAGAACGCAGCAGAGCATTAGAGGCAAAAGCACAAGAACTGTTACTCTCTGTGGCACAGAGATAGTTCCAGTTTCAAAAGCAGAGTAAGTTTCCCCCGCAGAGCTGTTGGGGCTCTTGAACTGATTTACTAAACAACCAAGTCCTCGCCTTGCAAAAAACCCTGGCCAGCAGTGTGCTGTGTGGTGCTGTGCTTGTCTGGAGGTGCTTCCCTGCGAGTCACATCTCAGGTAACGCTCAGTAGCTTCTGCCAATGTTTCTCATCAGGCTGCAGAGCAATAGTTCCTCCGTCCATAAGTAGCGCAACATTACGGGGAGCCTTTCGCACCGTGGAGGTCACAGGCAGGCTCCTCAGCCGTATCAGCCCACGGTATTGTTTGTTGGTTTTATCCCTCCTTCTGGAGAAACCCCTGTTCTGGAGAATCTCATTTACAGCCAGCACGGTAACTTGAGAATAAAAAAAGTACCGTGAACCAGCACGAAGAAACTCACCAAGTAAGACTGCAGATTAGCCTAATGAGCTAGGCTTTTACATCCCAGCTGTGTCAGGCATTAAATGTTTATAGCAAAAAAAATTGCCGTACCAAACCTGCAAAGAGGCACCGTGTTTAAGGAGGTGATTCCCACTATCACAAGGGAAATGCTCTCAGGTGTGTGGGGTGGGGGATGGAGGGAACACTGGATTTGTGCCGGTGCTGTTGACGAGCCAGCAGTGCTCTACCTGTTGGGCTCAGCTCCGGGATGCTGGTAGGATCCATAGCACGATCGCCATGTCTGACTTGTGGGTGCGTTCATGGAGAAGTGCAGAGAGGTAAATGTTTAACGTGATTCTTCTCCCCGTGCCTTTTCCCAGATACACGCGTGAGGTGTAGGAGTGAATGCTCTGTGCAGGTGCAAGGAGAAGCCTGTGCTTTGCTTTGTAAAAGCCTCACCATCCCTGTAAGTAGTAGCTGCAATGGCAGGGGCCACGGTGGGCAGTGGGATTCACCTGAGGCAGCAGAAGAGGCAGGGATCACTGGGGCTGTTTAGCCTGTGGTCCCTCTGGAAATAGTGTTACCTTTTGCACAAGTTCAGATTCAGTGACATTAAAGGCAAGAAATTTGAGCAAAATCGAACCCTTTTATAAAGCTGTGTTAATAACCCATGAACTCACTGCCACCGGAAGATCCTGGGGATGGTTCGGGAGTCGGGGGAAGATTTGAAAGGTGTATGGATAACCAGGGCACCCAGAACATAAGAGGAGAAACCGACCTCCTCCCTCGGCCGTACGCCAGCCGGTGTGCCGCGAGCCAGGAGGAGGCTTCTCCGGGGGACAGTGGTGGGGTGCTTCCCCATGCTGGCTGCGACGGCCGGTGCCGAAGAGAGCAACTGCTGTCCCCGCTCGCTCTGGTAATTTTTATCCAGCTGCGGCAAACACCGCAAAACTCGATAGCACAGCGATTTATTTCTGGAGCTAAGGAAAATTTCAGGTCTGTTATCTTCTTCAGTTACAAAGCACCCCTATCTGCCACAGATGGTGATATAAAGGGACTTGTGATTAACCATGCCAGAGCCTTCCCTGCCCCAGGAGCTGTGGGACTGCCTTTTCTGCTGGTTCTTTCATTCTGTCTTTTTTTTTTTTTTTTTTTAGTTTTTCTCTCTAGGTTTTCATGTTTTTGTTTATATACAGCTTTACTATGTCTTTGATTTGATGCATGAATAACGTACTTGATGGGAGGTATGTGTGCATTTCCTCTTTCCTCAGAGGCTGTATCTTGCCCTGATTTGTGTCTTCTCCTCGGCAAATACCTCAGTGTTATGGATAGCTTAGCAATCCATTGTGGAAGTTGCAAAATAATTGTAGCAAGTAAGTGAAATACAGGCAAGTAAGAGAAAATGAGCATTTCTCTATAGGTTTCTCAGTCCCAGGAACTCCATAGCTTTAGTGAGGAAACACACAGCAAGAAGCAGAAAGTTGCACGTTTAGTGTTAACAGAAATTTAAAAAAATATAAAGAAATTCTTATAACGAGCATACAAAATAAAATTATAGTATTAGTTTGTGTAAGAACAATGGTTTCTTAAAATATGAATTTGGGAGGACTTTCACGATTATGTCTTACGTTCTGCACATAAAGTCCCTTGCACACCTAAATACTCATCAAGTCTTTAAAGAAAAAAACTAAAATTGCTGTGCGTGGTTCAGTGAAAAAAAACTTAACAAATAAACACACTTGAATGGTGCCAAATTTTTCCAATCCAAGTCACTTGATTTTAAGCTGCAGCATTTTGTCTGCTGTTTTCATGAGATTTTTTCTAATTTTCTGATGTATCGATTACTGTTAGCTCACAGTAAACTAAATCTCAATGTGGGCATGTGTATAAAAACTTTTCTCTCTCTGCATAGGCTGCAAAGTAAATAATGCTTTTTTTTTGCCTAATCAGATCAAGTACAAACTGTTCTTATTGCAGTGACCGTTCAAAAATAGGGTCTCTTCAAGGAAGCAAGATATTGTACCGTATGGCACTGCCGTGGTGTAATTCCACATATCTTTGTTGGACTTCTGTATCCTGCTTTTGACTTTTGAAAGTACTTCAGTGTATGATTATATTTATAATTTATGAAAAAATGTAAGGCTTCAAATAACTAATTTTCATTCTTTAAATCATAAGAACAATTTCTGTTATAATACAGATCATTAAAAAAGGCTAGCAGTTAAGAATTTGCTACAAATCTAATCCATACTAATTGTATTGAGTGTGATTTAAGGAACGCAAGTCCTATTATTAGCATTTTTAATCAAAAGAGCCTCTGGATTCTTCCTGGGTGTGACTAGCAAATCTATTTGCACTTAAGATTTTACTTTCAAGTTTAATACATATTTCAAAACAATTTGTATTTACTGATCTTCACGGGAAGCTGCAGTCAGTTTTAGGTTTAATTTGTGCGATACCTTAAAACAAAAAAGTGGCAAGAATCTCGTTAGATCAAATGCAGACTCAAAGATCAAATTAGACAATTCCCCTAAATTATTAGGGATAGCAAGTGTCAGACTCTTGCCTCTTATCCCCCTCCGAACTTAGATAATAGAGGCTGATTCCAGCGCATAATAGGAATGCATCTGGGAAAATTGCTTCAAAAAGCCTATGAAACTGGATGTGCAATTTTGACACCCAGTTATTTCGGAGCAAGAATTCCTGATATAGAATTAGGGCAGTAAATCAAGGGGTTTTGTCACCGTTTCTTATCATGCTGATACTCTAAACAGGAACACTCACGCTGCATGGTGCAGAAAAAATGAGTTCTGAATATTCGCAATATATTGCTTTTAAATAACCCTTCTAACTTTTCATTGCTAATCAGCTGTGATTGTGTGCTTCTACCTATATGACTCATCTTAAATTACACTGCATTTACTCAGAGAAGATTTTAAGCTCTGAGAAGAGGAATTTGATTAAACTTCTGTTTTCTAAAATACTATACAAACAAAAAACACTTTGAGAAGACTAGTAATAGTTAAAAAGAAAAATAATGGGACTAAATATGCTAAAGTTATTCCCTTCAAAACGGTGGGGTTTTTTTCTCTTTTCTCTCATCTCTTTAAGATACGCTCGAATGTAACTTGAATTAAAGCAGATTCTATGGTGGGCTACTTTCCATTCGCTAATAAAGAGTAAACTTCAGCAGGTAACGTATTTGAAAAATATTATCTCATTATCGATGCTGTGCTTTAGCAGATAAATTAGCGTTCTGATTAGACGATTTTCAGAGCATTTGGTTTCCAAAATCTCAGCATTCTAAAAGATCTAAGTATTTAATATTTAATTTCTAAAAATAAACAGAATCTCATGTATTAATTGATTGTGAGCGGAAAGCAATAATATAGATGCAGTTTCAGCCCTAAAAATTTTATAGCTATGTTTTTCATTATGCTTTAGTTTCTCAACCAGTGTATATAAAACATCCACTTTGTCTCTCAGTCTTCAATCTGAATTTAATATTAATTCCTACTGAATCAGATTCTTCAAGGTCTGTAATAAGCTGACTCTTCGTTGTTAATTATAACATGGGTGAACTTAATTTTTCAGCGTACAAAGGACCTTACGATAAGTAGTTGTGAAGTTAAATAGAAAACCCAAGGAGCAGTGTTTATGAAGAAATGTGGCCAAATGCATTTAAAATGCAGAATATTTAGGACATTGCGAACCAGTAAATCCCTTTCTGTTCTCTGGTTAGCTACAGCAGCTGGTGATTTTTCAGTTCACAGGTACAGTATCAGTAGCATAGCATTTATTTTGTGACAAAGGAATATAAGTTGCCTTGGAGATTTTTAATTAACTCTTCTCCTGTAGCTCTGCCTGCTTATCATTTCAGTAGTTATTTAAGCTTCACATCAGATTTTGGATATTGTTCTTCAGAAATGTCTCCTTAATCTGCCCAAATTAGCATTTCAGCAGAACAGTGTTTCCATAATGCACCATTCATTTCACTTTTTTTTAAAGGTACAGTTAGTATTTACAACCATCAATTCAGCCTTGAAAAGTGGAGGAATCCTGAAAAGGGGAACGTGTACGAATTCTGTAACTAGAACAAATGAATGTTCTTATTCTGAACAAGAGAAACCATAGTGATTAATTTCCTGCCTTTACTCAGACCGAGATGCTTCTTAATGACTTTTTATGATTTGTTCTTCCCAATAAATTAAGGTGATTAGATAATTTTTGAGACTATTAGGTAATTTTTGAGACTAATTTATTTAAAGAGGTATTATTCATTTAGCAAATAAATTTACCTTGAAGAATCTGCTTAACGTGCTCGTTGCCATTTTGGAATGGCTAATTCTCTCAACCAAGCAGGTAAAGATATATATCTTTATATAAATAAACAAATAAGAATAAAGCTGGAAGAGGCAGAAAGTGCTTCTTTTGACAGTCGCATCCCCAGATGTCAGAAAATTAATTGTTGCCCATACTGTTCTTTTTAAAAGTATGAAATATACTATCATCAGACCTGTTAATGTCATTCAGCTAGCAGCTGGGTTGTAGAGGCTTTTTTTTTTCCAGACGAATTATAAATATCATAAATGCTTCCAAGAACATAGAGTCGGAAGCCTTTTCTAACCTGAAAATGGAGGCATGACTTTAAGCAAATACGATTTACAGATACAAGGTTAATGCCATAAGCTAGAGGGAGCTCCACCACAACGAAATACGAAGGTTCAGCTTCATTTATCAATGTGCTTTCCTGGCTTTGTCTGCTTCCGAACATAAAAGACCCAGTTTTATTGCAGATATTATCTACACCATTCTGTGATATGAATGTTATTGTTTAAACTGTTGCTGAGACATAAAACAGCTGAAACCCTCTACCGGCACCATATTTATGCCAAACCTTTTTGATAAATACACAGTTCTTTTTGTTCACCATCACTGTCTTTGTCTTCATCATAAAGCTCAGCCATCTTTAATGAAAACGCATCCTCTGTAAATCCAGAGCACAGATACGCTTCAGGAACCGATCTGGTACCCTTAATTGTGCAAGTTAAGGTCCATCAGTTGTGCAAGAATTCCGGGCGAGCCCCAAGCTCTGCAGATCTGCAGATGCTGATACCCTCCCGTTTCAATTATTTCACAGCACCTTCCGAAATAATTTACACCACAGATTCACCCTACAGACAACCTGGTTTATTCCACCACTGGGCTTAAAGAGTGATCAGCAAACTGAGGTTAGAATGGCCTGCTTTTCAAGGAGACGTGGCCGTTTGTTATAACTGGAACATTAATAATCTGTTTGCCTCTATTGAGCATCTCGGAGACAAAGTAATCCATTAACAGTCCCAATAACTCTATAGTAAGCTTGTTACCCATTCTGTAGTATCAGCTAAAAGACAGTATTTGTCCACTATTATTATTAGACACGACTTCAGTATAAGAATGATTTTCAGTTTATTTGCATCCCCGCCTCAACTCTGTGCACTGAAATTTCCTAGCCCACATTTAAGGTCCTTCTTTCTTACCTCCTGGGCCTTGATCTAAGGAAATGGTATTGCGCCAGTCATAGAGATAATAAGAAAGCACCTAATATCTTCTCATTGATTTTTGTTAATGAAATACCACTTCACAGAGAAAGCAACAGCTGAAACCATCAAGGCTGGGTTGTGACTGTGTGAATGAACTTCATTTTTGTCTGTATTGGACGTGTAATTCGTGGTGAATAATTTATTAAATGAATTTGGCCTCCTTCCTGTTTGTGGAATATCTGCAAGCAAATTATGATCTTACTCCAGTTTTTAGAAACCATATTATTGTTTTCTTCTGTGAATTTTAAAAGCTTCCAAATGTAATCGACAGCTCCCCTCTCCTTCTCCATTAGCACAATGACATGCATTGGTTAGGCACACTATTCTCCTATCAGAAAATAGGTATGAGCTCCCCAAACAACATTGCTGCAAATGTTCTCCCAGTATAAATTGAAAATGGCGTTTCCAAAGATGCCGCAAAGCATGATATAACACTTAAACGGGGATTCGGTCTCGGATTGAGCCTCTCGTCTTGGCGGTACCACCTCTATACCACCTATATAGTTTTGTAGAAAGGGAATTCAAGTGTTGTGCTGCACTGGTGCATTTTCCAGCTTCCCACAGTGGCTGGGGTTGAGAGATCAATCCAGTTACCTGTGCGGGTGTCTAATGACCGCAGAAAGAAAAGTAGCCTCCATTAAGCATGTGAAAGGAGCCCTCCCAACACATTTGTAGTCTCTACTGAAGGTGTGTGCCTGGTGAGGATCCTCAGTAGGGTTAGTGGTCTCACAGGACCAGGTCCAAAATCTTTATAAACATATAATCTAAGAAGTCTATACCGAGAAATTTAATAACGCTGCTGTTATCATCATCATCATCAGATGCTGTGCTCATGTCTCTGACATTGCTGAGGACCTCCATGCATAATTAAATTACAGTTCTATTTTGCAGAGTTTTCAGGAAAGAGGCTTTTGAGGACAGATCAATAAGATACATATAGCAGATCCATTTCGTGTTACAGGTTTGCAGTACTGATACAGAAAAGAAATAAAGAACTACCATGGCTTGTCAGGAATATCAACTCAGGAACTGAGGCACAACAAGTACAACACAGGATTAGAGTCTGTGTCATCCTTATGTCAAGAGGAGCAAGGTGTCCCCTAACAGTTTTCTGCCCTTTGTGCATATCTCTTCATAGGTTTTTAAATTTATTTATTGATAGAGGTATCTTTTTCCAGGGGAATATCCTTCTGCGCTGCCACCAAGTCAATTACCTGCAAGCAAAAAGGGACACCTACGTGTTCCTGGCCATACACCTGCGTATCCACGCTACAGCACCGTTTTTGCTGAAAAGATGGCAGCGGTGAGTAAACTCCTAGAAATTTCTGGATGCCCTACTTCTTACAGCATATTTATAGGAGAGCTACATGCTTCACTGGCAGTTCTTGAGTAACCTGTCTTCCTATCTGTACTGCCTCACGCTTGTGGGCCACACCCCTGTTGCTTTGATAAGCAAAATGAGAGTCACCGAAATATCCTTCCTACTGGCTGCCACGTTAGGGGTGGTTAGATGAACTGGCAAAGTTCAGATGGGCTCCTGTATGCGAAAGCTAACTGAGACTCTAATAGTTACAGATTTGTCTTGCTGATATGAAGATGCTTTCGTTTCTAATTGGAAACACAAAGTCCAGAAAATGTTTTAATTGAGCATCTTGTTCTAATCTGAACCGGTAAGAGTATTTAGACTTAGGTAGCTTAGGCTGCTATCAAAACTGATCAAACAGATTTGCCAATCTAAGCAACACCTCATTCATCCAGGAACTCCCTGAATTCACCTAACACTTCCTTCAGAAAACATTGCTAGATGCAATCAGCATTGTAGGAACGGTGATGTTAGGTTTCCCCTCACTTCTTCTTTGTATCTTTTGAGCCTTAAATATGCACTCATGACTGCAAAAACCTGATCAGAGCACTGGGGGAAATAGTTTTGCAGAAAGCAGCCTGTTTCGGTACCGAGCCATGTCCTTGGCCATGTCTCCTCATCGAGAACCTGTAAAGGGCAAAGAGTCAGCCAGGTCCGGGTATATTCGAGAGTCCGTCTTTTTCTTAACTTGAAGTTGTCCTGGTTTGAACTAGGACAGAACCAAGTTCATTAACAAAAGCCACGGTTTAGCAGTGTGTAATGTTACCTTGAGAACAACAGGAAAGAACAATAATGCCTTTTGTTGTCTTTGGATCTCCATTGGTAGTCTGAGCAGAGAAAACACTATGCCTGACCTCTCTAGCAGGACTGAGCTTGATTCAGACCTCTGACAACACTGTTGATTACGCTTTGGTAATACAATGATTATAAACTAGATCAGACTTGGATGCCAAGGAACAAACAGGCAAAAGGCTAAACCGATTTCTGTAGCCCTCTGCAGATAAGGAGAGCTTAGACTGCCCTTTCCTGGTCCTTACCTCCCATCTCAGGGGAAATAAGTAACCCACAGAGTCTGGCATAGCCTTTGCAGAGCCTAGCCTTTCACCTTGGAGGTAACAAGGACCTCGCAAGGCACCTCAGGGTGATGCTCCAGCCCAGGACAGTGACTGCTCAGCTAAGAGTATGACGTTTTGTGCCCCTGAAGCGTATGAGCTTTGTGATAACCCTTTACTCTGGTGAAGCCCAGGAGTTTTCTTGACCAGAGTTCAAGCGAATGAAAAAACATTCAATACACGCTTAATGTGCTATGTGTTATAAAGAGCTGAAAAGAACATACTGCTCATGGCCTTAGTTCCTGAACGGTTTGGTGATTCTGGGTATAATTACCAGGCACTCTCCAGGAACACGCAATTCTTCTAGATTTATATTGCATTCGCTGTCCAATTGCAAAGTAGATATGATGCTAAATGGGCCCTTAGAATAAAGTGCTACCCTGTTTTTTAAAGCCTTGTCCTGCGGAATTCAAACAACTAGGAAAAGAGAAACTATGTTCAAAGCAGTTCTCTTGTTCTTGGGCAAGGAGGAGTGAAAAACTGTAATGCGCCTTCATTTGGGAGCAGCGTTGCTTTCTTTCACCTGTCTGTACCGTGGAAGGTGTAGGTCTTCTGTCGTGGTACCATCATCGCATGCTATTTTTCCATGATGTGTTTATTATACAACAGTCCTGTCCTGGGTAAGCAGGGAAACATCCACATGTGGTCGATGTTGCATCAAAGACATGGAACGCTCCCTGTCTCCGTAACTGGACAGCAGTTGTGTATCGGTTTGTGTTTTTATCTTTGACGTTTTCAGTTGCTTGGGGAAGAAGTGGCGCGTCCCAACTATGTGAAAACTGTGCTGCTCAGTGGGGATGTAAAAATCAGCATATTCCCAAACGTCAGCTGTTCTGGGAAGGAGTAGGCATTTTTACAGAGATCAGATCTTGTCTAGCTTATTCATTAATGGCTCTAAGTGTGAGCGCTGGCTTAGTAAAGGGCACAGGGTGAGGGTCTCGGGGTGCTGTTCGGCTCACAGACAGACCTTTCTGGATGCTGAGCCCTCCAGCTCTGATCCTGGTGGAAGGTGATGAAGCTTTTAGCAGTGACATTAGCAATTGCAGGACCTGTCTCTATAGTCGCCTGCATATGGGTCCGATCTTCACCTTGTGGGGGCTGATGGAAAGAGTATTACCTGCTTCAGCGGGCTTTGGAGCAGGCCCCGGGTGAGTGGCAGCTCCTTCTCGGTAAGTATGCAAGAAATGTTTATCCTTCTGAGAACTCTGACTACAGAACTGGCATTAATTTGCAGGTCAGGACGTTTGTTTCCAGCAAAATGCCTGAACTTGTTTCTTAAAGGATTTTAATTTCTGTAACACAAAAGCAAAATGCTTAATAATTCGTATGTATCTTCAAAGATCACACACGAGAAAGGACTTCTTTTGGGACTATTTTTTCTTTCCCTCTCTCAGCTTGAAATAAGCTCTCCAATGTAGATGTTCTAAGAAAAATATTTTTTAGTCGGAAGTGGCAAAACAAAACTGGTGCTTTCCCAACAAGTCAGGGCTGCTTACACAAATGTTTACCAACACCTGTCTTGAGACTGCGTAATCATTCTCCTGTATTTCCCTAAAGCTATAATAGAAAGGCGGAATGTAATTTCTCAGTTCTGCGCCTGTGATAATCACTAAAGCCTTTTATCGGAGAAATTCTCTCTTGAAAATGTTTTTTGCTTTATTTGCTATTTAATATTAAATATTTCGATAGTAAGAGCTTCTTACTGGTTTTATGATCAAACACGCAAGAAGCGATTGCTAGATTTTGTCAAAGCACAGACGCTAGCTGTCGTTTTGGTGTCAGAGTAACGAACAGTCGGAGGAAGCAATGTGGTCTGAAAGGCTTTCTGAAAAGGTAACGTTAGAGTTAGCTCTTTGACAATCCTCGGCCTGTGTTCTGAGTTTGCTGAAAAGTCCCGCTCAACACCTTTGTGAACTGCCTTAAAACAATAAAAGAAGCTTTTAAACTGTGTTTGTTTCTTTGGCACATACGATACTGCCTTCGCCTTCTGATACAACCACTTGGGATGCAGCCTCGTCATGCAGGTTTCCTGTCACACTGGCACCTAGCAGGTTGCCATAGTGACAGACGTAAGAAACATTACTTCAGAAATGTTGCTTTATTACAGTTAGCCTGCATTTTGAAAAAGGATCGGATTTCAAGTTGCTCCCTGTGTTTCATATAGGAATAAGCAGAATTAATTGGCTTCTACTAACAAGAATTAGTTTGAACCCGCCCACCCCCCAACACGCGTACGAAGGTACGTCGCAGTGTGCTGCATACGCTTCCCGCCACTCTGAGTAAAACAGGCCAGAATGCCTCTCTCACGGTACGTGCACAAACACACTTCGCTTTGCTGCCTTTGAAACTGCCCCCGCTTTCAAACAAGCTGCGAAGTGCTCGGTCACCGCCGCCTTTGACACGCTGTGCCTTTTATTTACAAAGGGCATCTTACTTCGGCCGCTATCGATTTTGTTCACGTTAATGTAGAAGAGGCACAGAGGGGGACGTGTGGGGAGATTTCTGAAGGACTCCTGGCTATGTTGCTTTCCAACAAGTTAATCAAATAACAAGCGTTTTGTAAGCCTGCCTAGCAGGCCTGTGTGGAGCAATCTCTCAGATCTAAGATGGGCTTCCCCACGTGAACACGAAGCCTATGGAGATTCAAGCTCATCAGCCGTCCTCTCCCCCTGCAGCGCGGGCTCCGTCACGCAGCTGGGGCAGCCCCCGGGCTATCAGCATCCCACCTCTCCCCTGATGAAAACTATCCCCACAATTTTGCCTAATACATAAGATTAAAGGGCGCGCTGGCGAGGGGGAGGAGCTGGGGCACAGCTTAGAAACAGGTGAATTGAAGGTTCGCGGGAGGAATGTTCAGCCCCCTGAGAGCCCTCTGGCCACAGGGCTGCCCTTGCCCGCAAGCGCAGGTGAGCGGGTGACAGAGCCGCGGCGCGGGCAGAGCCAGCACAGGGACAGGCAGCACCAGCAGCGCTGTCTGCCAGACAGCGAAAAGCATTCTTCACGAAAGCGCTACTGAAAGGCCTGAGGTATTTCGTTGTACGTATTTGAAAGCGTACATTAAAGATGACACACAGCGCTGTGCAGGACCCGGCTCTGCTCGTGCTCCTGAGAAGCAATTGCACTGCAGTGCACCTGGTGCAGGCATTTGTGAGCGCAGAGAAATGTTAAAACTTCACTTTATTGAAAGTTATGCCTTTCCATTCCCTGTTAAACATCGCTGTGCTGTACACAACTGGTAAGCAGTTAAACCAGTTTGAAAGCGCAGTTCACACCTCGTGGCCACTGCTGACTCTGCATTTAAAAACCTACTCTGAACCAACCACAAAAGAAGTCCATGTTACTCCCGTGGCTGATAGTTATCCTGCCCAGAAATTCCCTTATAGGAGAACAGTTGGCAATTATTAATACCATTGTGATCAGTTGACTGACTTCCTACCATAAGAAGAATGCAGGACAGAAAGATCCTACTGCTACTTGCAACAGAGCTTAGATTGCGGCTCAGATTGTACAGCTTGTTCTCTGACATCCTCTCCTTTCCATTTCTGTAACTCAGAAGTTCTTTCTTTTGTAGTAGATATAGCTGCAAAGGCTAGAGGCAGTATTCCAATCCTATGCTCTTGCACATCTAGTCATAGTTATGCTAATAGTTTATCCTATCAGTATAGTCACAAAGTAAAACGCTGATTTCAAGCCAATCCAGCACGCTCCTTCCAAAACATACTGTCCAAGTCAGATTCCTTCATAAAAGAATAGCCTCCCTGTTCTAACAGCTCCTTCCTTCCCAGCTGCTGTGACCCCTTGTTCCCCGGGCTGGGAACTCTAATGAATTATTCTAAAATTCCCTTAGTGCACCCCATGCCGTGAATGTTAATGGTCTTCCTATTAGGGAGATTAGACTTCTTATTTTACTTCTTGCTCCTTCCTCGTCTTTCTACTTAAGTAGACATGGCTCTATTTCCATTTATTTAACACAGATCTTCAATCACCAAGACAAGCAACAAGCACCAAGATTGGATGAATTCTTGTGTTGCGTAATTTTATTTTCCTGTCCATGAGTTAGCAGTTGGGCACAGATGTAGTTTCAAGTGTAATGCGCCAGGTGTGTCGTGACACTAAAGAATAGTAAAAATAATTAACATGGGGAAAACGTCCCTATTGTCTCATCTGGAAAAGTCTGAGCCTCTCTTCTATCAAAGCTATAAAAATAAAAGTAAAAATAAGAGCAGCAACCCGGCGCGGAGAACTGAAGACCACAGCTTCAGTTTGGCACTGGCATAGCGGTCACAGCGCGACGCGTCTGCAGGTGTGAGTGGTTGCAGGTGACCGTCAGTGGTTCCTCTGAGAGGCGGTCCATGATTTGAACCATTTTGTGGATGAGGTGGACGCAGAGCCAAAGGGTATCGTTTGCTGCAGTTTGTAACAAAGCCTATGGAAGAAATGCTGTATCAGAAGGAGTTACAGCATAAGCTTGCCGCAAAGAGCAAAGGGTTTGGCATTAGGAGAGATGAGGCCAGCCGAGGATCTGAACTCTTGAGCTTGAGTTAAAGTGTGCCCCGGCTTTTCTCAGGTGTGAGAAATGGGCTGAAAGGAAGCGAAATGCGACAGACTTTACGTTTGATGGTATTNTAAGCTTGCGGCAAAGAGCAAAGGGTTTGGCATTAGGAGAGATGAGGCCAGCCGAGGATCTGAACTCTTGAGCTTGAGTTAAAGTGTGCCCCGGCTTTTCTCAGGTGTGAGAAATGGGCTGAAAGGAAGCGAAATGCGACAGACTTTACGTTTGATGGTATTCTGTACACCCTCATGCAAATACTGTCTTTTCTTTCCTTATATCCCTGCATGAAATCACACACTTGTGGTTTGCTGTGTAATTAGTTTTGGTGCTGAGAGAAGACAAGAGAACTTCTTGTTAGATGGATTAAAGGGATCTGTGCGCTACACCATTTGAGTGACAAGAACCATGTCAGACCAGTCTGCTGTCAAGCGGAAAAAAGTGACAGCGCAGTCTGCGCGAGACAAGTTCTCCCACTTACTGAGTGGCAAGGGGCAGGCATAAACTAGCCCCGGCAAAGAGCAGCCACAGGTGACTGGGTCAAAACAACTGGGGCAGAGCCGATGGAAGTCAGTCCTGAAAGCAAACAGCATGACTCCTCTTTGGCTTAGCTGAAGCTCTCCTGCTGAGACTTGTGTCTTCCTACCGGGAGAATCAGAAAATGCTTTCAGGTCAAAAAGGGGGAAGGGCAGGAGGCTGGCATCAGCTTTGAACAAGTTATTTCCTGGGTTGCAGCCGCCAGTTTGGAACAGTGTTTACACACAGTGTGCAGTAACAGTAATTCTTCGAGAGGCAATGGAAAGTAAAATATGACGAGGAAAACAGAGCTCCCTTTGCCTGTGGCACAGCGACAGGGTACGTGACACCCAGCCTTCAAGTAGGTCAGCAGCTGAAGCCAAAACAAAGGTCGGGGTTATGAGCAAGAGAGTCCCTTTTAGTTTTCCATTCCCAAGAGTCCTGCTAACAACGAGCATCAGTACAGCAGACAGCATGGGAGTGCTACAGAGAGGCTGACTATCCACAGCACTTGCGCTTGTGCTACTCAGCCCCTTCAAAGTCCCCATGACTGTGGACAGCTCAATGGCGCTCTACCTGGACTTCTTAATGCTGCTTATTGCATTAAGGTTATGGTCCGAAACAGCTGGTTCTCAGCTTCGCAGAATCCAACGCCATGCCAGCAGTGTCACAAGATCCATATCCTTCAGGTGCTGCTTAAGTAAGCTGGTGAGGAATGAATGCTCCAGATTTTGATTCATAGAATTAATTCCATGCTGGAAAAAACCTTCCTCTCCCATGGAATTCTGCGTTAGTTCTGAAATCTGCAGACAAATCAAATCTGCTTTTTCTGTCTCTAACCTGTATAAACATATACACAGTTTAATGTAAATTTTACAGAGCGCGAAAAACAGTGCCTTGAACTTATATGATAAAGAACAGCCCATGCAACAATGGGAATTGTTTATCAATTTCATTCCAAAGGGCTGGAAAAGGGATACAGAAGCTCTTACCCACCCTTTGCCAGTGCAAAACATGGCTGAGGCTGGGTGTGGGCACACAAGAGATTCCCCCTTCACCTCGTGAAGCGCTAATGCTGCATCTTCCCCGCGGTCCAAGCAGCGTGCCCAGCTCTCTGCAGGGCAACCCTTTGCGCTCTCTCTCCGTGCACATGTGCAATTACAGGCACAGACTACTATGCCAAATATGCGTCTGTAGCTATAAAAGTATCGACAGTGCTTAGGCTGCAGATGTGCCGCGACTACATCTGACCGTGCGGACTAGCCTCGTCTCATTGTTACCTTATGTTCCGCAGATCTTTGTGATCTTTACTTGTTGTGAATCATCTTATACCTAGGCTGTCATCTCTTCAGAGTAGGTAATAATGATGGCAACGTCAGTAAAGCTGCAGTTTAGATGGGTTCATGTGTGGCTGAAAGATGTGTGCCAAAGCAACGGCGGAACTGTTGTGAAATGTATAAGGAGTAATAAGGCAAGAAGGGCAAATAAAATGATTTAAATGCTCTAAAGAAGAATGAACAGCTGTGTAATACTGATGCAGGACATGAGCAAATAAATCATTTGGTGATGATCAGCAAAACGATGGCATGAAACTAACCAGCAGGGTGACCACAAACCCAGACACTCGCTGAGGGTGAGGCTCAACATAGCAGCATCACAGTCATTTGATCAATAGTAAGAGTGTTGAAGTTGAGAATTGCATGCAAAGCTGTCAGGGCACATACAAGCTGTAAAATCTACGCTCTCTCTTTACAAAGTGACAATTGTCTTTTTTTTTTTTTTTTGCACCTTATTCTATGACTCTGAAATGTGGACAAGTTAGTACAAGAACATCAGAGGAACTAGAAATCATTAATCAACAATACCTCCAAGCTATTATGCTTATAAGTGTCAAGGTAAAAATCATGAGTAATGATTTTCTGCAATACATTTTCACAAATCTTTTTAAAAAAATACTTAGAAAAATATCGGCTTTTCTGGACTGCACTTTTTTCCTAGCTGAAAGAAAGGATTGTATTAAACCACAGCGATACTTTAATGGACAGATACAAATGCAAACAAGGGACGGAAGATCTAGGAAGAAGATCTTGTCCATAGTGACTCCGAGCTCAACAGCACCAAGAAGGCAGTGTGGCACATCGAGGATGACTTCCACGTGTTCGTTACAAACCAGAGAAGAAGGGCTTCTGCATTCATCTGCCATGTTGTGAATTAGCCTAAAAATCAAGAATCAGACTTTTTAGCTGTCTTGCAGCTCACAGAAGACTTTGAAAAACTGAAATTCATGATGGGCAACTGCCATGCTTCTTTTTCATGAGTTCTTAGTGCATTGGATTGTCTCTAATTTAAGAACATCTTTCAGCTCTTCTGGCTAGGAACTCTAACTGAAGGCATGCAGGCATCTGATATTTTCCTGCCGCCTAGGGTATCTGCAATATGATGGATGAACATTCGATTCGTTGCATACATCCTGCTTCTGCTACCTCGTTTTTATCATCTGAAAATAGAGCTTCTTATTAAAATTTTCCACTCCAGGAATTTCTTCATTGCATTTGAGATGAACAAACACCTCAGGAGAAATAGTATCATCATGAAAGGTCAGAGTGGTTGCTCTGTAAAAGATCCTAAAAAAAAGCCTTAAAAAAATATTGGGATAGGTCAGACAAACTTTTCAAAACTCAAATAACTGGGAAATTGTCAGCCCACTTCAATTAAATAATCTTACATTCACATTATCACCTGAAATAACACTTTGTTATTAGTATTCTGTGAATTCTAAACCCTGCATTTTATATTCTTAAAACATAGCACTTCCCAGCACTAGGAAGGAAAAGAGAGAGCTAAAAGGTTGTATCTGGACACAGTCTTTCGTGCAGACCTCACATGCGCAAGCGGGTGCGGGGACAGGGCAGCGGCTGGCTGCGCCGATGGCCCACCTCGCCGGTGCTGCTACGGGACCCGTGGCCACCACCCGGCCCGGGCGCTGCCACAGCAGTTGCCCAGGATGCGGACTGGCAGCCAGAGCCCGACACACCGGCAGCTGTGGAGCACCGGCACGCCTGGGGAAGCAGGTGTGGTGCTGTCTGGCACAGGAGGTGTGTGCACCGCGCACACAGCCGCGCCGGCCAGGGAGCGGCCAGGTCCCCCTCCACGGGAAAGCCCTTGGCCGGCTGGCACCCTAACGGCGCCTTCCACGTGTTCCTCTCTGCGAAATGTCACTCCTTCACGCCACACCGCAGCCAAGGATCCCACGCCCTTATCTTGACATTAAAGAAATAGATTTAATTGTCAGTCCTCTTAAACAAGCGTTTAATTCCATTCTGTGGGGACTAAAGACACTCTTAAATAATTGAGCGGCTAAGAGATTGGTTATTTCTGTTTTCATTGCCCATATTGATTTAAGTGTAGTTAATCCTTTCAAATACCCATGTCACACAGGGGCTGATGGCTCTCTTTAGGGCAATATTGTTCCTCTGGCTAGATTATTTGACATCAAGCATTGTAATGTCACAATAAATCCTTCATGTGGGCTGTTCTTTTCAAAGAGAAGTACCAGATGGGGACTTTGCCTCTTACATTAAACTCTTGGTTTTACTAGTCAGAAGTTGGGCTTGTGAATAATTTTCATTAAATTTTCTTTTGTGCCTCATAAAAGCTACCTCTGCAGCAGTGACATTAAATAATCAGAAGCCCAATTAAACAGGCATGTGGGCATAAAACAAACCAAGGTGTTCCCCTCACTGCAAATTAAATATAGTTGTGTGTAAAATAATCTCATTTGGGATAAAACCCAATACAGAGCTTGCAGAAAGGATTTTACAGGCAGAAGTGGGGATAGCTGAAGCCAAGAACCAACAGACATGTTTTACAAGTCACTGCAACTTTCCTGACTTCTGGTTAAGTCCTAAATCTGTCTGTCTACCTAGCGCTCCATCCAATTAGTGGAGTGATACTCCGCTGGTTTCTCACAAATGGATCCAAACGGACCGAATAAATTTCTGTTCTCTGAAACTTCCCTTGCTTTATGCAACCATATTTGTTTCCTCCTTTATTGTGCTTTTCATCACCACAGAGCCTTTAGAATAACTCTGGCATTAGCTGACAGAGGAAAAGGGAAAAGCAGAGTAACGTACGAATTTCCCCTGAAGCAGAAGATGTCGCAGCTTTGCCCATGCTGCTCATACGGATGACTGCTGCATGAAAGAGTTTTTAACTTCTTGTCGTTGCTTGTCTGGTCTTCCCTTTGGTAATAATTGCATTGTCTGTTTTCCTTTTTCGGTAGACTTATTATGAGAATACTTAGTGGTCAACTGGTAAAGAGCCTGCACGGTACTTCTTCGGCTCTGTCTTCAAAGAGTTTACCATCTAAATACAGAAAGTAATAGCAGGAATCACAGAATCACACAACATTTAGGTTAGAAGGCACCACTGGAGTCCAGCCTCCCTGCTCAAGCAAGACCAGCTAGAGCAGGTTGTCCAGGACTGCGTCTGATCGGATTTTGATTATCTCCAGGGAGGAAGACTGCAGCCTCTCTGGGCAGCCCACTGCGGTGCTCAGCCAGCCTCACCACAAAAAGGTTTTTTCTTAGGTTTAAATGACTGTCCTGTACTTCAATTTGAGCCCATGGTCGCTTGTCCTTTCGCTGGCTGCCACTGAGAAGAATCTGTCTCCATCTTCATCGCACCTTCCCATGTGTTTATACAAGTGTGTGTAAGATCCACCTAAGACTTCTCTTTTCAGGCTAAACAGTCACGGCTCTCTCAGCCTCTCCTCATGTACTGGATGCTCCAGTCCCTTAATTATCGTCATGGCCCTTTGCTGGACTTGCTTCCGTACACTTATGCTTTCTCATACTGTGGAACCCAAAACTGAACGCCGCACTCCAGATGTGGTCCCACCAGTGCTAAGCAGAGGGAAATCACCACGTCCCTCGAGGGGAGGGCAGAAGGGTCTGATACACGGATGGCAGAACCACTGCAAATGTCACGGTGTAATTGTGAACCTCTCCTCCCGAGTTACATTTAGGTAGTTTAAAGGGTAGCAGGGAATATAGCTAGAAAGAAGAAAAGTTCGAGTCGAAAGATTCAAGCAAAGACCTGGTTCACGCCACCTTTGTGAGCACTGTGGAAAGCAACTTCTACATACCGTGACCCACAAAGCCACTGTCTGGGGCTTTGCAGGTCACCTCTACTAAAAGAGAACATTCAGAGTCAATTCAAATATTTAAGTCCAATCTTCTTGTTTAAGAATTAGTGCAATGTTGTGGGGTTTTTTTCCTAAGCACAGTAGAATCAAAGAGAGGCGACTTCCCCACTTGTTCAAGCCTTCTCTCCAGCCTGTTTTGTTGGGTTTTTGCAAATCCCTGTACAAATGTTTCCTCATTGTGCTGCTTCCTGGGTGTATTCCTCTTTGAAGGTGTGATTGCAACAAGATCCTTCTCCGGGGTCTGCATCTACATTCACCAGTCTGTCGCTCTTGTTCCTATTGTATTCATAATCACTTAAAACAGAACATTAAAATCCTTCTTTAGCTTACCCGAGCACCAATGTACTCCATCAGCTCCACCAGGAGCTCTGAAAATTTGTTGACAGCCTTTCTCCTTCCAGCATAATTCGCATCCATTATTTTTCGATGTTAGCTATTTCTGAGTGAGCTTTGTTCCCTGGCTATGGCCCATACCTTGAGCTTTTCTACCCACGAACAGACTGGACTGTCAAGGCACAAGAACGGCTGCAAGTAGGTGAGATCAACCGCAGGCAAGAAGATTTACGGTATCTTCCTTCTTGTGGTAATTTTAGCGTGAACTGCATTGTGCAGGTAGAAGCAGCAGCAGCATCGCAACTCAGAGAGGTGCAGCCATGACGTACCTTTTCCATGACACAAACAGGCGGCCATTAAATTACCAGTCCTTCAAACGCCTAGGTAGCCATGAAGCAGTTGACTTGAGTAAGTTTCCAGTACTGATTATTTTCGCAACCTCATCAAAACCATCTATACTGCCGATTCAGTATGTACTCAAAATGCACTCGCTGCCCATTCCCGCCCGTGGAAATAACTCGGAACGTACCATGGTGTTCACAGTATTTTACGTGCACCACACCACGTTTCCGAACAGCAAGCAGGCTGCACACGCGCGGGTGGCTGCCGCTGGAGCTGGCTGCTGCGCGAGGTCCGAGGCCGCCTGGTTTCGGACAGCCCAGAGCGCAGCCGTTCCCTCGGCAGGGCCGGCTGGGCTTTCCGCAGGGAGGAGCGACGGCGCGGTGGGCACGTTGCCCTCCGCCTGGGACTCACATCTGGGACAGACTGTCCCCTCCCTCCGCCCCAAAGGGAGAGGTCCGTGCTGCACTGCAACCCTATTTCTGCCCGGCTCCTTCTAAATTGTTTTTAACGCATTGGCAAGCCCTGACACCTTGCCCTCTGCATCAGAAGCGTCCAGGGTGTGGGTGTACCAGCCTGCCCTGAATGCCACGGCCCTTTGCTGTTTCCACAGGTCACAAGCTGAACTCTATGCCGCCCAGTTAAATGGTTAGTGTCACGGGGGGGATACGCTTGGGAAGCTCAGGACCACAGCCTGACTTTGACACCGCCGCGGCAGTCGGGGACAGGGCTAACAGCTGCGTTCACCGGGCACAGCTCTTGTCTCACTAACTACTGGGTACAGGCAGCTGCCACTTTCCTCTGGATCTATTTTATCAAAACGTAAGATAATGTTTCTGTTGGCTTTCCTGATAATCAACCAAGAGCTTTAAAGTCCTGGTCAGTTCAGCTGACGTGGCGCTCTCTCTGCTAAGTTAAGTCTTACCACAGCATTGGTTTGCTGGTAGCAATAGCAGGACCTGGGCTCATGGGTACCCATATGGATTTCAGTCTGTACTGCGGAGAGTGGGTCACTCTGATATCAAGGATCTTGATGCTACCTGCACCAGCAACCATTATATTAACCAAGGAAAAATGACCCTCTATTAATAAGAAATTCTACTTTTATTACTGCTTTTTTAGTAACCAGATGTGTATTTGAATTTCCTGAATTTTATGCATCATCTGGATGAAGCATCTGGATACACCTCATTGTGCAGCCTTTACTGACAGAAAATACCGTGGACTGGCAGCTAAAAGGAAACAGAGGGAACGAGCCGGTAGTGTTCAGCGTGCTCCAGAGCCTCGTGGATTGTCCTTAACTGCTGCCCTAAGCTGAACCGAAGCAGAGGGGAGCTGGTAGCCGTTCAAGATACTGGAGTCCATTTCTGACCCCAGCTCAGGCAGAACACTGGTTTTCTACATCTCTGAGCAGTGAATTCTCACTTGGGACTCGCTCAGGAGGCAGAAGTGTTTCTGTGTATGGAACTGGAAGCCACGGGTAAAACCTGCAAGAACAAGCAGCTCGCATTTCTATGGACGCTTACCGAAACAAAACCTGGTTTTCCCCCTGAAGATGAAAAGAAATTTTCACAGTTGAAATGCAGCTACAATGCAGCTGCAGATGGACGTCCTTTTCCTTTATCCTCACAGCAGTGAGCATCGAGCAGTAGGAAAACTCTTGCAGTGATGTTTCTGATCTTTGGATGCGTCTGAGCCTGTCACTGGTGCACAACCTCCGTGGAAAAAGTCTCCTCCCTTTTCTGCCATTTGAACGGTGCTTCCCTTCAACGGTATTCTCTGAGAAGTCGGATTATGTGTTCTGTGTGGCGCAGGGTACAATAAATGCCGTGAACACCTCCCCTCGAGCAAGCTGAACAATCCCTGCAGACCCGTGCAGGCATCGCAGGCCCGTTCTTAGTATTCCAGAAGTGACTTTTACAATTGGTCCAGTTACACGATACGTTGTGTGATAGCATTCTTCATCTGAGGGAAGAGTGCACTGCAGAGTGGCCAGACACTGTATGCATAGAAAAAGTCATCATCACCGGCAGAGCTCAGCGTCTTGATCTGATAGCACCGAATGCCCTGATGTCAGAACAGCATGGGGAAGAGCTGCTGGGTTTGTTCGGTGCTCTAAATTAACATGCTGAACTGGACAGTGAGCAGAGACATACCTTGAAGATGATGCAGTGGTTGAGATGGACAGTTGTTGGCCAAGATGGACGGTCAGGAGTTCCACCTTGTCTGGAAATCGTCTCAACATGGATGAAGTTTCCACGGGCACCAGATTCCTGCTTTTCTTCCACAGTGTGACTAATGCATGCAATTTTTACAGAATCTAGAATATTACATGGATGGTTCTGTTAGCACAGCACTGCATTTTCATTCTCAGTTGCACAGGACAAACATAATTTCCTTTCTTTCCCAGTTCTGCTCTGTTACTTTGAGGGCTGAGGGTGACTTTCAGGATTACCTTCAGGTGCAGGATTAAGTCGGACTTAATATTTCAAAGGTATAGAATGGTCTCCAGAGACACGTGGAGATCTCCAGGGAAAAGAGATGCAGGAAAGATGCTTCAGATGGCGTTACGCAATATCTTCTCACTGGTCACTTTGACAGTGGACTTAGTTCCTAAGAGACCCACAGCAAAACAGAGTCGCCCCTTGCATTGGCTCTTCCGCATGGAAAGTGGACACTTGGGCCTGAGTACACAGTGCGCTACAACCCCGACTTTTCAAACCTAAACTCAGTGGTGAAAAGACAGCATTCTGTCAACAACAGAAAGTGTAAATTCCTGGCACCCATGCGAGTGCACAAGCTGGGCTGTGAACCTCGGCACAGTCCGCTCCGCTGCTTTGCTCAAATCATCCCTTTCTTAGCATCTCTGCATTAGCTCTCGCTTTCCTGTTGTTGCACAGATTGCTCGTCCGCTTTGAAGGTTGTTCTCGCATTACCAACATTCGGAATAAAAATATTATGCCCTTCCTCAGCAGGAGCAGCTTCTGTTGTCCATGTGTTAAATGGATTAAAACCTGTTCCCTCTACATGGTTACATGTCTGCCATGGCTGCCCAGCTTTCTAAGCAGAAAGATGATGTCCAAGAGCAAAAATGCGTTAGAAAACCAGGCAGACAAGGAAGCTCGGCAAACCCAAACAGGTATGTATTTTAGGCTTTGGGTTTTTGAGCAAGGGTACAGATACTCATTGCACGTGTCAGTGATACCAAATCAGTTTCACATCAGTTCACTGAATAGGTTGCATAAAGAACTGACCTCTATTACCCCTCTGCTTGGGGTATTTACAGCATAGCAGTATGCACAACGCCTTTTTTAACCTATTGATTGCCACCCTTCTGTTATCTTGCCACAGAGGCGCCCTAAGCTCTTTCTGGGTGGTCACAACAGATCTAAGATCTTCAGCAAAGCGCAGATGAACGTGCAGTTCGGTTCAGTCTTTCTACTGTACGTACGATCACTTTTTTCACAGTTAAGAAATACATGTTACTGTCAGATCCTGTCCTAAGCAAGTAAGAGTTTACATATTTGATGCATTTTTAAATGACATTTTAAAGACGTTTTCTTAAGATTATAATGGAGACAGTCTGTCAAGAACGCAGCGAGCGGCAGCGAAGGAGAGCATTCCAATGGCATTACCGAGGCCCTCTGCAGCCGCACACCCAGCACGCAGGCTTTGCTTCGTTATGCCTAGAGGTGTAAGAATAGCTGTGAACAGCTAATAAGAATCAATGCTATTGGAGACATCTGTTTCAGTTTTCATTTTTCAGTGTTATTAGTGCTTATTGGTACAAGGCTCAGGAATGCAGCCAATCCCTTTGAAGTGAAGTGTCTTGTAAGGCTGGAGGCGTTGTGAGCCTTGTTGATGACCCTGTGTGTAACCTTTCGATTCAACAGCCATAATGCACGGAATGAGAAAATACTCCCTTAAAAGACAAGACTGGTAGACTGAGAATCACGTTGCTGGCATTTTAGTATTCATTTCGGGTTTCGTAAAGTAATTTCCAAACAAATAACAGGTTCTTTAATTTTTCAGTATTCTTTAGGTTTCAAAAAAGAATAAAAAAAAAAGCAGCGACTCTGGTCACGTGAATATGCTGCTGCTCTTTTAGTTATTCATATACAATAAAAATCCTTAATCTATGCACAATATAAGTAACCACAGGAAAGATGGCTGTTTTCCTTAAACCCAGAAAAGAAGACAGAGGCCAACCGGAGCTGAAGTCAGCTGCCAGCTATGTCCTGCTTTCCCCAAAAAATCAGGCCTCATCACGTGCACCTACAACAAAAGCCTGGATCAGGAGGACAATTGCACTTGTCAATAAATTGATCTGCATAAACTCCAGAGATTAGAGTGAGGTATTCAGAGAAGCATTTTGCTGATCACAAGGAGGCCAGTGCAGCCTTGGGAACCTCCTGCCACAGATCAGACGCAGAGTGGCAGCACAGTGTGGTCTGGTGGCCCCGCATGTACGGCGCTCTCCAGAGGCACCTCAGTGCAGAGACTGCGTTGATTAAAGGGATTGTCCCAAACGCAACGGTAACGTAATCTGGAGAAAGTTGAGTTGAGCGATGTGGGAACAATCACTACTCTGAAGTCAGAGCAGGCATACTTTCAGGGGAAGAGTGTTCAAGCCCCTCTGACAGTCTGATAAACCTGTTCCTAACACTGCGTAGTAACGCCTGTGGAAGGCGCTTTGATCAAGACAAACAAAGACAAGTTACCCATCTGTCGCGTGGTTTATGCTGGGTGATAGCTGGTTGCTGCTCACTCATGGAGGGCAGCACAAAGTGTTGCTAGTCCTTTGCGCAGACCTAGCAAGTCTATTTTGGTATTTATCTCACCAAGACACGATGCAAGTCCTCCCTCCTAACTGCCTCGAGAGGAAGCACGTGACCGTGTCTGCCCGCTTTTTCCAAGCGGTGTATCATCTGGGCCGTGGAAGAAGCTAATGTTCAAATGGCGTGATGCAACGCTGGTACCTGGCGTGTTTTCGTTGAAGAGACCTAGTGCTGACAAGTAAATGTAGATGAGCAGAAGTGGAAACCGCCTTATGGCATGAGAAAAAGCGGTGCAGTAGGTGAACAGTGGCAGTGGTACCTTCATCACTGTTCTCTGCTTCTCATTAGAGGTGTGGAGGATCAGCTGGGATTTTTCAACAATTGGTGCGAAGTTTGAACTCATTGACTTGATTTTTTTTCAGAGAGTGATTAATACAGTTACTTAATTGTACATAAATCGGAAGAGTTGCAAATATTAGCAAAAATCTAAATGAAATAAAAATGGGCCAAGAGGGAGATGAGAAAAGTGGCAGAAGTTAGTTGGCCTCAGAGATGAGACGTTACAGCCTGCACATAATTGGGAGAGGAATGAATTACTTAGGATCGTAAAAGCAGGAACGGTGGAAGGAATGAATAATGGCAAACCTTGGGCTGGCAGTGAACTCTGCTGGGCTGTTTCTCACAGTCTCACAAGCAAAGGGTGGGGTACATCACCAAGGACATTGAAATCAACAACTAGAACAAGGCAGAGCAGAAAATGTCTTCTGAAATAAACCTCCTTAGTCCTTTGGGATGAGATACAAGATGTTATAGCGCCCAGAAGTTCAATCTGTGCTTTAGAATAGGCCACCAACTTTGCCGTTGGGCCGTAGCCTGGCCTCAGCCAAGCCCGTAAAGAGGACAGAAAGAGTGGCTTCAGGGCCGTCAGACGTACCCAGGCAAGGTGCGGCAAACCCTGCTCCTGGAACCTCCTATGAGACTGTGAAGGTCTCCTGTGGCGAAGCAGCAAATTCTTGTGTGTAGAGAGGCATCACCAGGGTGTAAAGGTTTTTTTGCTGTCTAAATAAGGCCTTCAGGGAGGAATTTACAGAAGTGCGTGCATGATTTGAGTTACCAGTTGGATCTGCCTGTGGTGCCCTGAAGGCTAGCGTCCTCCGGTCTCACACCTGTGGGTGTCCTAGCTCGTTAGCTTTCCGCGCTGTTTACCTACTGTGACAGCACGCGAGCGGTGCCAGATCTGTGCCGTACCCTCGACTTTATCCAAGAAACATGTCTTCCCTGATGCCTAAAGTTAGCTTGGGACAGGACGCAGCGCAGCATCCGTCTGTGAATCTCTAGTTAAGAATTAGTCACACCTGCATTATGTTTTACTTGTGCTGTTCAAGATGGACGTGGGCACTTCCGTTGCGTTAAACGTTATTTTCTGTCACCATTCTGTGCACGGCCTCCTCCTGAGGCCAGTCTCTCAGTCCCAGTCCGTAAAAACCTCTGGCCGATGACTGCACAAAGCTGTACAGAGACAGCTTTGGTGACCATCAATAGTGTAGACTTAAATTCACCGCGTGGCTTCTGTCGGAAAAGTGACAGACACTACGGGAAACCAAGACGCATTTTAAGAACCTTGTTCTCAGAAGAGGATTAATTCACCGAATAAAATCATATACATGCACAATATTGTCTGACCCCCCCTTCCATCCTTGTTTAAATCCGTAGGATCAAAAGCAATGCTCACGTAAATCCATTAACTTAATCAAATTCATGAAAGTGGAGAAATGGAAGAAGTTAAAAATTACTTTTAGTAACTCGTTATGGGTTTTAGATAGCAAGAATTTCAGCACCATTTAAGGCTATGCTTGCGAAACTCAGATGTGTTTTTTTGCCCGTATGTACGTGTGCATTATAGAAAATGCTAGTAGATACAGGGGGAAAGGTAACAGACACTGCAACACACGCAGTTAATTTCAGAGGGTGCAGTTTCTCAGAAGAAAAGTAAAACTAAAAAGTAAAATTACTAAAAGAAAATTGGTTCTGTCCCAGCTCGGACTAGGACAAACTATGTTTAGGTAGGGAGCCTTTGATATTGAAATCAAGTTTGATATGAAAAATCTTTAATGAAAGGGGATTCTTACAAGGGTTGTTGGCTACGTGGCTTTATTTGCATAAAATGGATTGGGAGAGCAAACGAAAAATGCAGAGTCCTTACAGTGCCTTCTAGCGTGGTTCATCCAAAGGCAAAACTCTAATTTTGATCATTTGGATATGCCACCATGGAGAAGAAAAAAAAAGAAGAAGAAAAGCCGGAATAACATTGCCATTTTCTTAAGAAACAAAACTGTCCTGATTATTTATTTTAAATTTAGATATCCAGGAACATATCCCATATTATAACATCATAGCACCAGCAGCGCAAGCGTTTCTTGTTCTAATAACAATAACAGATGTTGCTGAAGACAAAGTGTCGCTCATAGATTCCACTGAGAACATTTTGTTGTGACAGAATGAAAATATACAGTAGGAGCTGTAAACATTTCTTAACGGATCATCACTTTCAGATTCCTTCAGAAGAGATGCATACATGATGAGAAACAAACTGGAGATCTGTCCCCTCCACCGTTCTTAACAGAACGACCAATCAAAGCAGGAAAACGTTCTTAAGGGGAGAACTGGTGCAAACTGGAGCACCATTTGTAGGAACACCTGGAATTTTTTCACCCAACTTTGGACAGATGTTTAGTGGCTCCTATTCTTCCGAAATATTGGGAACTTCTCTGTCCTTTCATCTTGTCAGAGGCTCTCTGTGGCTTTTTGACAGAAAGTTACTCCTTGGAAGGTACTTCTTTAATTTTCTTTAAGTGTTTGATCAGCTGTGGTCAGAGTTTTACATTATATGTCTGTGTTTGCTAAGACCGGAATAGGGTGAGTACCTGGTGATTATTCTGCGCTGGATGGATGAAATAGCCTGTAGATCTAGTTAGAGCTGTGCAACAGCACACAAAGCATTTCTACCATGCTTCAGAAACACAGATCTGTTTAAAAGTTGCCCCTATTCAATGTGTGTTTGCAGGAACCCTTGAGTAGCAACAAATCACATAAAGCTACCAAGGGAATTTTTCTTCATATGGAAAGAATCATCTGTGTGTTTTTAAAAACTTCTAGACACCACTGAATTGCTGTTTCCCAGTACAGATAGCAAGGATACGTTTCAAGCCAGGAACTTTTTTTCTCTGATAATCCGTATAAGAATGCACCTACATTTTCTTCACCTGATGTCTAGGTATAAAGAAATAAGGTGGCGCGTTGGGACAGTGGATAGAAACGTGGAACAAAGAAAACTAGCCCACCGTGAAAGTGGAAATAAGAAATCTGCACATTCCTATGCCTGGGGCTTCTTCGCACCTCGGTATCCTTAATTATGTTCCAGGGTATTTTGGCATTCCTTCTATTTGCATTCAGATCTTTCATCAGGAAGTTAATGTTCTCACAGCAAGTAAGATCTCAAACCCCATAAATCCTAATGTTTAATACGTTAACGATAGAGAGATAAGTATTTAATTTTACTTTATGCATGACAGAGAAGCCAATGACAAATAGCACTGAGTAATATTTATGAGTTCCATGCCTGGAGGAATAATAAGCACCTTAAATTATTGTAAATTCTGACAAGGCACATACATTGAAGACTTTATAAAACTTTATGCATGTAACTGCAACACTGTTCTTCTCCCTGTCACAGTTCAGCTCCTGATATTCCGAGCTGACGTGATCACAAAGCAGTATCTTCCCAAGCTGAAACGATCTGTGGGAATGTCTCTGACTGTCCCGCTTCATACCGCTCTGGCCTGCAGACTCCAGCTGCATTTTGAAATACGCCATGGGAAGGGCAATAAGGAAACCCGTCGGAGCGCTATGTAAATAGCATAAGGTTCCTACGGGTCCATCATGGCTAGGAACAAAATGGGTTCTTCTTTCCTTCTTGTCCTTCATTATTTGTATATTAACGTTACATGTTCTGCATGCCCCCCTCTGGAATACATTTTGCAATCCCTTCGCACCTACAGCACTGGGACAGGTTCCTTTACCGGTGACCTGAGCATGTCTTCTAGGAGTGTCCTGGAAGCATCTGGCCCCTAGTTTTAGGAAACTCCAAATGCCTAACAGGATTCAAAAGAACAGTCACAAATGTGCAAACTGAAGCTGCCTTGGTAGGCAAGGAAATATTTACAGATACTAATAAGAGAGGATGACAGCCTTGTGCGAAACGACAGCTGCCAATTGCTATCGTTAACCCTACCTATACTCTGCAAGACTTAAAAGATGTTTCCAATGTACTATTTTAAGAGCATTGTAGTAAGGAGTAGCTGCCAGAATGAATGGAAAGGAACCTGCTGCATGAATAAAAATAGGTTTTGCCTCTGTTCTAAAAAAAAGGGGGAACGACAGAGAATCGGCTACTTTAACTCAAATAGTTTTTCTCTGAAACACGTGTGCAGAGCAGAGGCAGAGCTTGGCACATAAATGGGCACAATTGTGTGACTGGGTTTCAGGACATCATTTAACAAAGCACGATGAAAGGAAGCGGGGTAGGAGGTGGGCATTTTCCTGTCTGGAGTCATGTTTAAACTGGTGAAGAGGTCATTCCCCCATCTCTAAGTACGTCTTACCGCCTTTCCTTTGCACCGCTGCACCACACCAGCGCAAACCCTGTGCAGTCCCTGGACCCTGCACACAAGGATGTACAAGAAGGCACGCGCACTAGGGTATTCACTTCTGCTTGCAGAAGAGTTGTGCCGGCAGGAGAAGCAGTAGCAGAACCAGTGTCCCAGTCTTGCTTGGCAGGAGTCCCTTCTCTCCTCCCTCATAGTAAAATCAAGCTGTTTGTTCAAATAAAAAAATTAAAACAAATCTTAAAAAAAACCCCACAACAATTCCCCAAAGCAAGCGTCGTTTTTCCTCTTTTCCTTAAGGGCAATTTACACAACCTGTACCTTGGATGGGACCTCTTCCAACAGAAGCTGAGATTTGTTTTTACTCCGTTAATCAGGCGTGGCAGGAAACTGTTACCAGTTGTGCACAATGCATCTAGTTTCTTCCCTTCTCTGTTCCAAATGTGCTTGGATTTATTAAGGTACAGAAGACTTTGAGAAATGTGATGTTGTGGGCTTGCCAAAACAAACCACAAGCGATGATGAAGCAATAATGTATTTAACAAAGTGTTATGGAAAAGACAAGCTGCAAAATCTATTTGCTGGGCTGCTATCTACGCTTTGGTGTCTGCAGCTGCATAAGCCAGCACCCTGTGTATTTACGGAGTACGCTATACGCACAGGACCGCCGCGCGCATTTTACCCAAGTTCACGTGCTTCACCCAGACTCTGATTTTGGTTATAGTTCTTTTAAGTCTGTTACCAACTGTTGAAAACACTTTGGGTAGAGAAATCTTTGGTCACGCCCACTCTTTGAAAACAGGAACAATTATTCTTGCCAATGCCTTTAAAAGAGACCTTGTGAGCAAGACGTGGTCACAGAAGGGAGAAAAACCCTTGAATCCTTCAAAGCGACTTCAGACGCTAGGACACGACTGGACTGCCAGAAGCAGTGTCTCTAGGAGATGCCTTCTTGTGATAGTCCTGTTTACTGACTACGGGTGCAGCACTCAGGCCTGTCACAGTAATGGATGCTCTGATGTTTACATCTGAATGTGCCACGGCATCCACAACTGTTACTTTTAGAGCACTCTTCTGGACTTGATCAGAAGTCTGGTTTTGTCTTATCACAGCACAAGGGTTAGAGGGAAGCAAGCACTGGTACAGAGAATAGAATGATGCGAAGTGTTTGACTCCTGCAGGAGAACAGGCAGCCACCGTTGTCCACTCTCCTGTCGTATAACCGGTGTCCAAGTGTGTTGGTTTCCCCTGCCTTGCTTCAGAGAAAGCGCATAAAACATCTATACCTGGTTAAAAAAACGTTACTTCAGTCATGCCAGGCCTCAAGGCTGTAAACCGCACTTGCAATAAAATCCTAGGTTACGTATTTAATTCTCCTTTTGATTCCCTATATGATTTTTTTTGCTATCTGTTCCAAAGGAAGATGCTGAACTTCGCTGAGGGGCAACCTCATCGCTCTCTGCAGCTTCCTGACGAGGGACATGGAGAGGGAGGCCCTGAGCTCTTCTCCCTGGGACCCAGGGACAGCACACCTGGGAATGGCTCCGAGCTGCGCCAGGGGAGGTTCAGACGGGACGTTAGGAAACGTTTCCTTAGAGAGAGGGTGGTCAAACCCTGGAGCAGGCTTCCTAGAGAGGCAGTTGATGCCCCAAGCCTGTCAGTGCTTGAGAGGCGTTTGGACAATGCCCTTAACAAGATGCTTTAGCTTTTCGTCAGTCCCGAAGCAGTCAGGCAGTTGGACTGTAAGATTGTTGTAGGTCCCTTCCCACTGGAATTTCTTTTATTTTCTCCCCTTCCCCTTCCCTTCCCTTTTCTTTCCGGACTATGCCACTATGTGTAAAGCTGTGCTAAGGGTCGTGGGGGACAGGTGGCAGATTTCACAACTAGCCATGAGGGCTGCACATGGTGCCAGGGCTTTTGTGGTGGCCGTGGCCTCCAGACTCTGTTACGTGCAATGTTGTCGGTGACGTGTTGAAACTATCACCATGCCTAATCAGTGAAAGGCAACTGTGCCTGCCGTCTGATTCCTGGGGGAAATCCTTCATCTCCTGCATTCGTGCCACTGCATCCACATGCGTGAGTGCCCGGCTGCTGGTGCTGGCAATGCCACGCCACTGCTGGAACCCAGGAACCAAGTTTCTAGAGGGAGGTGATGATATTCAGGTCCTGGTGGCACAGGTAGTCGTAGTGCTGATGCACAGAGGCACAGCAAGACACGGTTCCCCACTCCCTTTGGAAATCACCGCGAGATGCACGGTGTGGCAGGGATTTGAGGGGCTGGGCTGAGGAAAGCGAGAAGGATCCATTATTGATGCAGAGAGTTGAATGCTGGAGTGCGTGCTGGCCACTCGGCTGACACAGCAGCGAAGCCAGCCTCTCCTCTGCTTGTTGATTCGTTTCTGAGCTTGGCATCTTCCCTCTCAAGACTGGTTTTCTAAAAACCAGATATAACTATACGTACCTAATTCTATTAATGTATTTTTAATTCTATTTTTTAATCGAGCAGTGGAGACTGGCTGTCTCTCGCCAGCTCTTGCTATGTTTTGCATTTTGGATGAGAGACGTGCGCATAAAGGGTCTTGAAGAAATAGTAGCATCTTGTTGTTCTCAGTGCCCAGCTGTAACGCATTTTCAGCTCATTCTAAGGCTTGAACTAATGAGTGTGCTGAGGACACTAAGAGCAAAAATAAAACAAAATTCAGAAACACTGGTGAAACACTGTTTGTCTTGGCAACAGGAAGGAGCACGGATTGCCACGGGGAGGTGCCTGGTGCGCATCGCCACGGATGAGCATCGAGCATCGGCCATCGGCGGGTGGGCGGGCGAGTGCCTGAGAATCCTGAGACCCACACGTGGGAGTGGGACCCGTACGTGGGCAAACCCCACCTCGGCTCAGTGCCCGAGGAGCGTGCTGCCACTGATGTGTCACGCGTCGCCTGGGGACGTGCTGCCCCGGGCTCCCTTTCCCACTCTGTTCAGCCGATAATGGAAATGTTTTCTAATGCCTTATTTCAATTAATGAATAACTAACACAGACTGATTTCTTAAATTTAGTAATGCCACCAGGTGAACGAGTCTTAACACAGATGGGAATCTGTACTGCAGAAACAGTGGCAAATATGGAACATAATAATCTAATTAACAACTCTTGTGTGAGGACGGCACAGCCTCTAACCGTGACGATGATCTGAAGTGCATCTATGGGCCAAAGAAGAGGTAAATAAATTACCAAAGTAAGTCGCACAGCATCAGGAGCCCCGAATCTGAGCTAACTATTCGCTCAGTCACCTCTTTCGAAGCCCGCTGTAATTTTTTCTCTTTTGCTGTCACCCTCAAAAAGCACCTTCGTGAACTCAGGGCCTGTCCGGGGCACGCGGATGTTGAAAGGAGGTCTGGCTGCCTGGAGCTTGCAAGGTCAGGACAGAGACTGTAATCATCCGATTTGTTCTAAAAATAAGCTTTGCTTCCCTGTCTCCTCCCTGTTCCTACTTTTCTGCCTCTACTGTCAGTGCCGCTTCCACCCACTCTAGACAAGACGGTAAGTTCAACAGGCAATGAGAAATAGGAATGCAGAGAGAAACCCTGGAGTATCTCACAGGGAACTTTGGGCTAAGATAATGTTTCTTTATCAAAAAAGAGAAGCTGCCCAAGAGCAATGAGGGAAAGGGAGAGAAACCAAGAAAGAAAGTTTTGAAAAGTAAGCTCAAATTCCGGAGCCCTGGGAGTTAAACCGAATTGCAAAGAACTTTTTTTTCTCCAGAATAAAAGGTGATAACCAGGTTCTTGTGGTAGAAACTTTCCCAGCCTCACGTTGCTTGCTTTGCTTCCGTGATTGTGTGTGCTTATATTGCACTGTTCTTTGGTCAGTGCTGTTTCAAGTCATTCCTCCACCGTCAGGCTGGGCTGGGCTCCCAGGACGCCCCCGACAAGACAACGAAGGGAGCCCTTTTACAGCGACAGACTTCCAGAAGCTCTACTCCTGACTCCTTGGTTCCAGCTTCTGTTTGGTGTCCTCATTGTTTTCAGTGCTCCAAACTTAATTTAGCCTGACTGGAGCTAGCTTGCTCTTTATCTTCTCTAGATCGTCACCAGAAATAGGGAGAAGCAGACAGAGCCTTAGTAAAGAGCGAGCGCCAGTAACAAGCTCTTTTCAGCAGGACGGGCAACAGTGGCTTCCAGACTGTGGGCTGTCTTAGCACTTGCGATGGGCAAAATCGGTGCTTTTAAGTCATAACAGCCATTTGGAGATGACACTCTTTTCTGATAAGCTATTGTTTGTGTTATTAGGTCTTACAACTTTTGTCCTCTTCTTGTTTAGCCGAGTAACTTCACAGCCCTCTGCTGTACATCTGGGTTACTGGCATCATTAAACAGTGCAAGAGTGGAGGAAACGTCAGGGTATCATCTCTCTTATTTTTTAGTATCAAGGCTGTATTTTTCTTTTTTTGGGATGAGTTTTGTTTCAGTACAGTATTTTCAAACTATGAGCTACTAAGTAGGAGGTTAGGGATCAAAGAGCTGTTGAAAAATGAGAAATATTCATGAAAAAATTCAAAGCAGAGTTGTGGAGAAAAAGGACGATGGAACAATGATATTTTCAAGGATAAGCAATGGTGATTGCACTTCTCAGCAGTGGTTCAGTCAAACTGATAATGAGCAGACATGTGTCTGATGAGATGCACGTCGTCGTGGGAGCTTGCAGTGAGTTGGAGCCACTCAGATTCCCCACCCCTGCGCAGCGCCAGCCCACGTCACTGGAACGTCCCCTTCCCCTCGGAACAGCCGTGGGTGCAAGCTGCTGGGCTGTGCCGGTCAAGGTCAAGCACCTCAGAACTTGCCAACTCCTGCGCTGTTGTCTGAGGCTGAGCATGGGGACTCACTGGTGGGTGGTGGTAGCCGAGGGGCTGATATCAGGGCAATAAATCCGTATTTGGGGTTGTTGTCTACTGCTATGCAAGTTCAGGTCCAGGCCAGACAGTTTTTACTAGCCTCCACTTAATTTAAGAAAAATTAATAACAAAACATAAAACCTTTTTGTTGTTGGAAGTGTTGCAAAAAGACTTTTAAAGGCATATTTCAAAGCTTTACTTAGTAAGGGCGTGTGGTGCTCTTGCCTTTCTTCACAGGTTTAACAGGATGCGATGAGGATGCTGTCCCTCTCCAGCCTCTGTTAGAACGACTGAGTTACCTGAATGTGGAGGGGGATTTTTACGTGTTCAGAGTAAGAGCAGGCTGGTAGCAAAGCAAGGCTTAAATCGTACAAGGCTGTATTTCTCTGCTCTCCAAACTAATGAAAGTATTTCTTTGGGAGGAGAACTTTCCTGCGCTCCCAAACAAGTGTTGCAAGAGAATATTTAAAACATTGCTGCCGGTGCCTTCTAGCACTAAACCTAATTAAGTTTCTTTCATGTCTTGGAGGACTGCACATGCTTGCTTTAGGAGGATGGCAAAGCGCCGGCACTGCCAGGAGATCTGTGTCAATGTGTGAGGTACCTCTGCAGTAAAAAGTAAATGACAGTCAGAAATTGGTAGCTGGTGCTTATAGTAGAGACCCAAGAAGCTAAGATTGACATTTGCTGGCAGCAGGTTTGTTGTGGTTAAATATCTTTTTTCTTTAGCCAAGGAAAAAATACTCACACAAAAATTACTTGATCCGCAGCAGAAGAATAGGATTAGCATCAGGAAGGGGTGTCTGGTGGCAGGCCTCCACGGTACGAGCCTCCGTCCCTGAATGGGATTCATTCTTCCCCAGCTGAGCCGGTGGGAAGTTCTTGCTCTTACAGGAAAGTGCTCAGACTGCTGCAGTCGTGTTGTTTTTGCTCTCATGTTATGCCCTTTTGCAGGGGTCAAGAGTTCTTCCATAAAACTCACTCCAGGCTATAGGTCCCAGCATAAGTAGCCTGTGTTGCCTGTCCGCCCAGAAGGGATTTTATAGATGGGGTGCTGGAGCCCTCGTGAAACGCTTGTCAACCCAGCGCTGTTTGCTTATTGCAGGTTCACTGGAAGGAGACCTCGCTTCACTCTTCAGCCTGTCGTGGCAATTTTTTTTCACACATTTTGTCTATCTTTTTTCCACAGCCATCTCTCAGTGAGATCTCTCCACCACTGCCAATCAGCTCTTCCAGGCTGTGCAGTCTGGCACAGAAAGAGACAAAGCCAGACTGAGTCATTTACAAAAACAAGACGCCACCCATTATTTTAGCACGCTGGAGTGGACTGCTGCTGGGAGATCTCGAGTGCCAAACAATAAATGAATCCTCTCCGGTTAATCGTCGCCCCTGCCAATGAGACGGAGGTTGGTCGCTCTTGCAATAAAGGACAAAAGTCTTTTCTTCTGCTCTTTTGTTGCCTGTAACAAAGCTGGTTGGACGCAGCTGGGATCAGGCCCACAGCTGATCCTCCTGGCCCCCGCCCCTGGGCCATTCCTTTCAGCTCAGCTGGGGTAGTCCGGACAATAGGGAAGCTGTGTTTGCAGCATCTCAGGATGTTAGGTCTGTAGTTTGGGCAGCCCAAGAATACGCGTGTATTCTCCCCATTGACGCTCAGGGGCTTGATACCTCTTTGTTTGGTTTGCTTTATTGAAAGGTAAAACGGAAGAAGGGATAATGCCTCTGCTTGGAAATATAGATGCGTGGTGACATAAGGGGGACGAGAAAGGAACACTTCAGGCATGAGACCTGAATCCACACCCTTGGCGGGGGGGCGGCACGGGAGGGGGGCTGTTATACCAGCTGTGCTGCCCCGCTGCAAGATTTCCCCAGGCAGGATCCGTGCCACAAAGCAAAGCCCTGGTCCGTGTTCAGATAACAGGCTGCCCCGGTGTGAGATGTCAAGATAATCTGCCGGTTCCTCCTGGCCTCTGGCAGGTAGCTCTCCATGCAAGAGTGAACAGGCAAGTCTGACTCAGCTGCAAACAGACAAGCCATCAGAAAATGATGATCAGAAAATAGTGCGCTCTGTTTTCCGGTGTTGGAACTTTGCTTCCCCAATGTGTTTGATGTAGGTGCATTAAAACTACAGGGTAATTTTTTCCACTCTCTGTATTTTTGTGGTTACCTTTCTCCCAGCTTGGGAGCCAGGAGGCAGATCCCAGCATGTCCATTTTCTACCCACTCGTGCCTCCGCAAGAGATAGAGCCAGCTGTGCAAGCTATGCCTGTCTCCTTAGGACCTAACCTCGTTACCTGCTTCCCCACAGGCTGACCCGCTGGGCCGTACACAAAGTCACTGCACGGTACGCTCGCCATAAAGCATACTGCTACCGAGCGCATCCCAGCACCTATAGCTACCTTTCCCACAGTTTATCGCATGTGGTGGCTAAATTCCTTTTATTCTGCGTAACAATCTGAGAAGCCACCTGTGTTCCCATCTGCACTGAACATCTAAGGGACAATNAAAGTCACTGCACGGTACGCTCGCCATAAAGCATACTGCTACCGAGCGCATCC
>VZSC01009668.1:21598-33198 GCA_013398225.1 Steatornis caripensis
GGGGGGGGGGGGGGGGGCAGTGATTGAGTGACTGAGTGATTCTTTGTTGCCAGCTGGGCTCAAACCATGACAAAGGTTCAAATCAAGATACCACATACACACTTTGTTAAAATTACAGAACATCTCCTGCACAATAAAATCCTAAAATTCAGCCTCTTTAGAATTTGTCACTTTCTGATGTATGATGAAGATGCAGTTTTGTAATCTCTGACATCTATTTTCCATTTACTTGTTATAAGACTATTGTATATATATTAGAGCAAAACAGATTCACTGAACAGCACAAAAATGCAATAAGACTCTTCATATTTTTTTAATAGTAGCGTGAGTTCACCATGATCTATGAGATAACTTTAAAGTTTCTAGACCATGTTTTGAAGAAATCATTAAGAAAAACAGGTTAGATCTAAACACTTGCCTACAAAATTCATTGATACCCTAGATTTTTGTGCTCCTCTCTCCACACTAAAAATAAAACCTAGTAAATGCTACACCATATCCTGGTTGGCAACCAGCACACTTAAGCATAACTGAAGAGAACATATCCTTGAACACTGCTATGAAGTTCACATTATTTCAATAAATGTGTGACACTCATTTATGTTAACATAAACATGTTGTAGCTGAAGTCAGAGCAAATATAAAAGACTGCTTTCTTTTAAGCTCTCCACACTATTCACATGCTCTCTGTGCCTCTTGCTACCTCATATTTGTAAGAACCAGGACTGTCTGAACAGTCCCAAAGCCTTTATAACATGCCTGCTGTCATACAGACTTCACAGCTTTTACAGAGCCATTTCACAATAAGTATCACCCAAGTGTAAAGTACAAAAGATCAAGCTGAGCAATCAAACTGAATGAATTCAGCCTCCTCTGGATTTGAATCCTGTACTTCCACACAGAAAGCAAACAGCTTCTTTTCACATGAACTCGTCCACCCTAACACACCTTCACTCCCCCTGACTTCCACATCATCCTTGTTTCCTGTTGCACCACCCATAATCACATCCTGAGCTGCAGCAACAGCTGCCTGCCACAGTTAATTCAAAAATACATACATGCTGCTGGTTGAATCACATATGTGACTAGCCAGCAGGCCAAACACTGCAGAAAACCATAACCTCTGTTTGTGGTGGCACTAATGGATGTTTTTCCTTTCCTTTGAATTTATGCCAGTTCACAACGTAGTCAAAAAAACGAGCAAGGCGGGGAAGGGAGATGACTCAAATGGCTGATTTCTATAAGCTTTACTTCCAGAGTTATTGGTAGAGGAGATTAAAGAAAAAGAATTCAACAGAAAGAAAACAAATCTAAAAAGACTCATTCAAAGTAACAAAAAAATTTCGTCTGGAAAACTGTAATTTCTAACATTTCCTTAAGGAAGCCTGAACATTACCAAAACAAGGAAAAAAACCCAAAAACCTAAAAATGTCTGTATTATGGACAGCCAAAGTGTTATGCATCTACTTAGTATTTCTGCCTGTTTATCGAATTGGTTTTTGAGCTGCAACCTGACCATAAATACTTAATTAAAAGATTCTCAGAAACATGTATACAATTATTATTACATTATGCTAAATCCATGTAAAAAAAAAAAACCAACCCAAAATCCCGTGACAGCAACTAAGTAAAGTCAGAAAATCCTGCTTCCTCCATATTTTCAGAAAACCTAATTTATAGCTACTTCTCATTAAAGGGGATGCTATTAAAAGAAAAAAAAAAAAGCCTGTCATCTTACAAAAACCCCAATTTCAGAAAGCTGGGACTCAATTCCCAGCACAACCTCACGTAATTCAACACTAGATCACCTTCTCAAATGTAGTTTATAGCATTATGACTAAGGGGTAGCTGAATTGATTTTCAATTCAAGTGAGAAATCAAGTTAACCTCAACCTCCCAGCAGACAAGTACATTCTAGTAGAGTATGAGAAAATATCTAAAGGTTTCCGTGCTTAACACAAAACCCAGTTGCTAATGCAACAAAAAGAACATTGTAAAAGTCCAATCTTCCTTCCAAAGAGTCTCCAAAGATCGTATTTTCCAGGACAGAATCATAGAATGGTTTGGGTTGGAAGGGACATTTAAACGCCGTCTAGTCCAACCCCATGAGAGTTGAGAGATAGTGTTCTTTCCCACCTGATGAGCATCCAGCTATAATGGCTACTTTCAGACTGTAGTACTGTAATTTAGAGAAACTGGAAATAATGTGGTTACTTCTGTCTTCTCACAGTACAACCACCTCCATCCTTGACAGGTTACCTCAACAGAATCACAACACACTGGTCTCACTCCCAGGCAGTGTAACATCCTCATTAGCGTCACCATCAAAGGCCACAAACATGTTACACCCTAACTACAACTTAATTTCCCTTCTTGATATTTCTCTGGGACTAGGCAAATAAACAGTTAAAAAGGATGAAAGCCAAAACGCACAAAAAATTGAGCAACATGTAGGAAACACTAATGTGATTGTGGTAATAAAGCGTGGCTGTGGAACAAACTGTTTAAGTGAAGTCTAATAAATAAAAATTACTTTCAAAATAAATCTAAGATCTTTTTGATACAACCTATCCAAATCAATGAAAGATTTATAGTACATACTTTTTCCTCTTATATCCACTCATCTTTTAGGAAGAATAGCATTGACAGTAAATGGAAACTTCAATTACAGGTCCAATTTACTTAAGAAGTGCGAAGATCACACTGAAAAATGCTAGGTATTTCTATGCAAAATTATATACATAGAATAAAAGCGCTTCAATTTCATAATGGCTAGACAGAGTACAAAAACCCTTTGAAGGCCAGGCTATTCAAAATATTAAGGTTCAGGGAATCCAAAGCATTAGTGAGCTTTCCAATATATTATTACTATTCCTGTTATTTACCTAAGGGTTTTACTTCTCTTGAGAAAATAAAAAAGTCAGACTGTGGCTGATCCACTTAACATTTCCCATGCTGGAAGGCTAAACCTCTGCTCAAAACCAAGGTTTCCACATCAGGAAAAAAATCAGCTAGGAAGAGGACTTGGATTACCCTTAAAATATCTCTACAGAACTAGCAGAATGTTTCAGAAATCCATGCTTTCAGAAAATGAATTTCTGAACACAGAAGAACAACACAGCTGAGAACAGTGAGATTAATACATCCTATTCTTCAGTGAAGCTACAACCACGGATCATAGGTATCTTTGAGATTACTAGAAATACTGCATTGCTGCATTCTTCATAAGGGTTTGGAGCTTTTTTTTTTAAGCCAATGTATTAATTTATTAATTATTTAAAATGGGTGGAAATGATGGAAGAACCCAGAGACTGAATTTCATAGAACATAAATACATAGGATTAATTACCTAGATACATTTTGCCCACCCCCCAAACCAAATAGTACAAAACGTAGAAATCCAGTCAATCTGAGAAACATACTAATCTATAATTTAAAAAAAGCAACAAAACACCCCCAAAAAACCAAACAAAAATAAAAAAAAAACACCAAAAACCTGATATGGAATTGAATCATATTAAGGACTTCATGTTATTTTATGGCATACTTCAATGCTGGAGATTAAATTTAGACTTTCCTATGTTTTAATGCTTACTTTGGAGATTAACTACTACATAAGCGTATGGTAATTAGCAAGAACAACTAGCATGTACTCTCAAATTAGGGGAGAAAAAGCCTCTATCTTAACCTACTTTTTTCCTCTTTGGGTAACACTAAGAGGTGTATTACCACACCAACACTTATTTATTAACATTCTATGAAGGTATTTTTGTTTGTTTATGCAAGAATACCTACAGTAAAGATACAAGGAAACCAGCACTTATGGGCACTTTTATTTCCATGCATTTGTATTTAATTCCTGTTACAAAGGCTATCTGAAATAATCACACACATTACTTATTATATATAAGCAGATGTCTCATCCTTAAATTACAAGTTAAAATTACAGTCAACTTGTAACCTAANCAAAGATACAAGGAAACCAGCACTTGTGGGCACTTTCATTTCCATGCATTTGTATTTAATTCCTGTTACAAAGGCTATCTGAAATAATCACACACATTACTTATTATATATAAGCAGATGTCTCATCCTTAAATTACAAGTTAAAATTACAGTCAACTTGTAACCTAAAATTTAAGCATAGAAACATTAATGAAACCTCACAGGAATGGACAGTTGAATGCAGCATTCAGAGTGTTACTGATAGTTTATTTCACTTTAATATATTCTATTAGTAATCTTGGCAAACAATATCAACAAAAAGATGTGTACAAGAAAACGAAAATCTGTTTTAAAATTCTACTTTAATTTTTAAGTTTCACCTTTTAAGAAAAATTCTGAAGCATTTTTCTTCACTCCCACCCAAGGATATACTCTAATACAAGCAATTTTATTTTGAAACAAGAGGCAGGGCTTTTTGATCTGGCTTGGGTTTTGTAAGCATCTACAGCAAGTATACAAAAATTGCTTCCCCCTATTTCAATATACACCTATTTCATTAGGTACAAGCACTGTACAATTTTTGTGCATTCCTCTGGGATTATACAGATTTGGAAAATCTATTTTAGTGCTTTTGTTGACAGTACAACTCTATGCAAAAGCAAGTACACAAACATAGAACTGATTATTTCTGTGTAATTTCTCCAGTTGGCTTTGCAGGAGAGCTCCTTACATTAATCCCTTAAAAGCTGCTTAGAAAAAAAACCCTACCCCTCACCTCGAGTTGTTTTAGACAAACATAAATACGAACTATAACTTTGTGGACTTCTACATGAGTAGCCCGATTGCTGTCCATTGAATCTCTTGCTGTGACAAGAATATTCCAGTTAAACATTCTAAGTCTGGCCCTTAAAAACATGGAGCTCACTTCTATTGTGAGCCATACAGGAACCGCTGTACCTTTTGAAATAATAAGTAGCATGCTGCTCAGGAGCAACATCAAAATGTAGCAGAAACAAGATGACATCTCAGCCTACCACCTTTACAACTACTTTCTAGCTGACCTTGTTTGGTAATACTGTTTCAACTACCTCATTTTCATTTCTGTGCGATACAGCCTGCAGGACATTAAAAGGTTTAAAAAAAGCATATACTTTTTCATAAAAATATTTTTTTTATCAAAATTGGTTTTGTTCAGAACAGTTTGAAAATGTTTTCCACCTTGCTAAGTTTTGAAACATTTCACTAGGATTTTTCCATTTTGCTGAAATTTTACTTTTCTGTTTTTCTATTTCACTTTTACTGCATTTCAATCTATAATGTTTTGATTTTTCAAAATCAAGTAGGAATGATTCAACATCAGTTACGTAAAAGCCTTCAATACATCCAAAATGAAATTATTAGGCTGTTATTTCTATGATAAATGGAACTTTTGTCCCAAATTGGAGTGAAGATTAAAAAGCAGAATTTGCTATGGAACAGTGATTGTTTTCCAACTCATTGCGCTAGAAACAGACCAGGAGAAACAGTGAGTTCCTTTTACGCCCTCCTAAATCTGCCTCCCAGTCATTCATTCCTGTCATCCGCATGCCATCTTTGACTACATTCTCTAGATTCCCTGAACCTCCGGGGAGCATCCACATTTTACAATCTGTTTTTTGTCCTGTGGCAACCACCGCCTTAGATCTTTGCAACTAAATGCTCCATTATTATCTTTTGTGTACTCAGTTAAGAATGGATAAACAAGAGACAACAATTTTGCCATCTTAAAAAGTTACTTTAACTGATTTTGGCTATAGCTGGAAGTTTTCATGCCAAATCACCCAAGGGAGTGAAGTATCAACTGTTCCTTTAACTAAAAACAAAAAAACCCACCCGACCCCACCACAACCAACCAAACCACCGCATGACAGAATATAGAGTTTATTAAATCTAGGCATGGAAGTTGGCACTGATGCATACCAAACATGTCATGTTAGTTACAGGTATAATTGACAGAGAGGAACAAGCAGTTGCCCTGCTTGCCCTCTGGAGAGCACAAAAAAGATTAATTTGCATTAAAGGGTGCTAGAACAGCAAAGAAAAAATCTAGACAATACATACTGAGGATTTTTCTTGAGTCCTTGAAGAAATTGTGGTTCAGTCGTTACAGTTACATACAACAGCAGCTCTACTCAAGGTATGTGAAGGAGTAAGTGTGGGCTCAATAAGTAGAGTTAAACAAATTCCTTAGAATGAAAACATTAGCAGTGTTACATGTTGATATTCAGTGTAGTTGCTGAAGGGTAATAGAGAGCCACAATCTCTTAATGGGCAGTATAGACATACTTTATTAAAAACTGCATGGTGAAGTTGAAACTTGGCTTTTTTCCCAGCTCTACCTGAAATGACTTTGTGCAAGCTGTCAGTCAACCCAGGTGAATGATATATCCCCAAGGCAGGAAACCCAGGTTTATAATAAGGATTGTTAACAACAGCCTGTGGAAGATCTGGGACTACCATCTTTAGATGCAACGTTCACTGCATTTTCCAGTAGGCTACAGTGCATACTAGGAAATGGGTTGAGTGTCCTCAAAAGCATATGAATACGCGAATGTTTTTATGTCTTCGCAATAATTGAGAATGCTTGTGTGACTGTGGAGTCCAGAACTACAGTATGTGCTGAAGACGGCAACACTAAACCCACAATAAACTTCATTTCAGAAGGGTCCTTAACATTTACGACAATCTGACATATAATCAGCAGTGCACTTTTCTTCAATCATGCTTAAAGCTCTTAATTCACTTTATGAACATTTACATGACAGAAGACATTTTAATAATTAAAAGTCCAGAAAGGATCACCGGATCCGTCACTCTGAACTCCTGCAGACCACAGAGCATCAAGTTAAACAGAAAAGAGTGTTTATCAAAGCCAAAACGATAGAATGAACAAAAGATATCAGTACTTGGTAAATTATACCTTCATCACAGCTAGGGCACAGAGCAAAGCAAGGCACCATCACGTGTCTGTCCCCTGAGTCCAAGAACCCAGTGACTGCATGGCAGCCCATCCATCTTCCCCCTTCCTCATTCTGGTTCCTTCTCTTTTCCCACCCTTACTCGCAGGTCAAATTCATTTTTATCTCGCCACCAGCATTGCTTTTACCAATCCTGTGTAACCTGCTACCAGCCGTTCTCATTTTCTGCCTGTGCAATGGACAGAAAACTTGATACTTTGTATTTAACTAGTTCACACTCCTCTGATTCACTCTGGGAGAGTGGAGGCCTTCCCAAGCCTAAACAGTTTACAGACTGGTGCAGGTTGCTCGTGAAACAGTGTGCTGTGGGTTCATCGCCTATTACCAAGTTTCACTCCATTCTACCTCAGGATTCTTCTCATGTAAAAGTAAAAACCTAGCGCATCGCAGTCTTGTTGCCAGCTGCCATCAGAGCCCACTGGTGGCCAGAAGGCATGAGGACACAGATCGCTCCAGCCAGCACACAGGCTCAGACATCTTACGCACCACCACTGCTTGGGAAGCAGAATTAAAATGCCATCAGTCACCCTAGGTCTTACAGCCATAGTCTTGCACCTACGCACGGCCATTTACAGACACTACATTCCCATCTTGCTTTTGAGGACGTACAAGCTTCGTAATCGAGCATCTTACACTCAGACTGGGAGCTTCACTGGGGCTAAGGAGATTTTCATGCTAACTCCGCACAGCGTCTCCAGACAGTACCTCCGGCTTCTCGCTGCAGAGTCAGCCTTGCTGGTCACAGTGGCCTACAGCTGCAAGGCAGGCAGTGGTCTGGTGAACACACAGGATCCAGCCCCACTCTGCTCCTGTAGACACAGGACGCGGACCCTCTCCAGGGCTGCACTAGAAAGCCCTGGCTTTACATATTATTCCCTCTTGCAGGTTTGAGGTCTGAAAAGCAAGCCTACCACCAACAGTTTACCACGTAGGAAAGCACAGGGTAGAAAGTTGATTCACCTTCCTTCTGCCCGTACATATGAGCTGCTCTTAATCCAACTAAACAAGAGCTTAAAAACATTACCTGCTATCTCATCTACCTCAGCATATATTGTCTCTTTTCATCCTTTCTTTCCTTCTTTAAGGCACTGGCAGCACCTAAATGTGTACATCTTCTGTGTTTTGTATGAAGGATTTTTTTTCCAGCTTTCTTAGCTCATATCTAGTGATAAATTGCTATTTATCCTTATTAGATGAAGAAAGGATACATAGTGGCTAAAATAGGAGCTTGTTGTTAGTAGATACGTAGCTTGACACTGGGCACTTAATCTCCCCCCCCTTATCTCAAAATCCCCATGTGGAAAATATGAATAAAAGTGGGGAACGTTTTGACTAGTGTTTATAAAGCATTTCAGACTCTCAGCCAGGTTGAAGAAAAATAAAATGTCGCATTATTAATAAAGAAAGAAATGTTGAAAGATGAACATCATATTCAAAATTAAAACAGATCTGACATGAAAGCATAGTATTGCTTGACTAACCACTATTTTTCTGGACTGAAATAACCACATCAGAAAAGGCAATGAGTAAGAGAAACAGCTCCCACACAGCATTCTTTGTGCATGTACTTGTGCTATTTACTTGATATTCTATTTGTTGGGAGAGGAAGGAGATATTTTTAGAGCACTGCTTTCAAGACAGAAAGAGAAACGACTAAAGATGATAAGACATGAAGGGAATTTATACCTAGCCTGTGTGTGTGGCCAAAAGCCAAAAACACTATCACTGCAAACTTTTCCGAATCAGAAATGTACAAGAGCTGGTTTTGAAAAGGTTTGCTCAGGTTATCGAACTGGACCTACACACTGACTGGAGCTCAAGGCAAGCTTAAGCCTGCTTCTTATGAACACTTTATTCTGTCTCAATGAAAGCCTGCAAAGGCAGTTAGGTAGATGAGATAACATTGCCATCTGTACAACATACACATCTTTACAGACATTACATTTTTCCTTTAAATCCATTTGATAGACCTTCAACAATGGAAAAGGCAACCTGTTTTTTTTTTTTTTCCTAGAACTCTGTCACAGTTGTAAGAGATCATGGGATGAGATGAATAAAGAATAAAATCCAGAGACATGCTCCTTTCCTTGCATCAGTCTAAGTATGTTTTACAACTAAGCTAAGAAACAATCTCCTCCTATTTTATTATAAACTTATATCCACGGTTTATTAATTTTATACACATGTTCCACAAGACGTGTGTAGAATGAGGAAACTATGCTCCTCATGTTTTCCAGTCCATTAGAACTAGCCCATCTTTTCAACTTCTTATTCAGAGAAAGGGAAGTCTTTCAGTGAGGTCATTATCAAAACAATGCACAGCATTGGAAAGATATAGGGATATGGTCTAACAGCAAACACACAGAACGAGGACTTGGCACCAGCTCTGCCAGAGTACCACTCCAGTCTTAGGTTTCCCTCAACTATTTTTACTTTAGTATCTAACCCTATACAAAAAGAAAGGAACAATTTACTATTATGACTGTCTTGAAAATGAAGTAATTAACGTTCACAAATCCTTCCCAGAAACATAAAAAAACAGAATTTAATTAAGCAAATTCAGAACGCATTACTGTGTTTGCATATATTCAAACTTATTCACACGTTTATTCACACATTTGCTACAGTGCTTCTGTGGTCTTTTACAGCTTCTCAATATCTGAATACTAAAAGACTGTAAGTCCTCTTCCAGGAAGAAATTGTTTGTCATAAATTGTTAGTACTTAAAAACTGAAAGTAATATACTAGTATCTGTTAGTTTTAACAAAGAATAGTTTTCAATAATTACTAGTTTTAGTCAATATCTACAATACTCAAATTAGAATTCACTACATTATGCCATTATTCAAACAGAGAAAAAAACTCAGAGAACATACCAAGTTCCTAAAGCTAACAAACGCAAAGGCTACTTGTTCATTTTTTAAAAATGAAAGGGTAGGAGGTGGTTGGAAGAAGGACAGTCTAACTCTGCTACGAAATAACTTTAGAACTGCCTGGCCCACTTCTCATCATGATAAAGAGATGTGAAGTGGTGTTATTTCTCCTTGTTCGTTGTTAGTTCTAGTAGGTGTGTGTCAGTCACCACGAGAGACAATCGGGAGTTAACAGACTTCATACACAGAATTGGAAAAATACAACTGTAATATTTTAAACAAAAAAACCCCAACACAATAAAATCAACAGAAAAAACCCACAGAAAAATTACAAATACAAACTATTCTAACTGTAGATTTTCTTAGACTTGCTTTCTTTAGAATTAATTTGAGATTTCTTACTCCAAAACTGTTGGGTCATTTTGCTACTCACTGTATAAAAGTTCCACACACAACATTTATGTATGCTTTCAAGACCTAAAGTGGTTTGAGCCAACTGTAGAAAGGTTACCTTCATATATGGCTTTAAAAAAAAAAAGAAAGCTAGAAAATTAAGAAGTGAAATAAGGAAACACAATACACTTCTACCTATTTTCAGGAAACAAAGCAGAGGTTCTTGATTGTTTTCAGTGTTCTAGTATCCCAATATATGGAGTAAAAACCTCTAGATCACACCATAAAGTTTTCTATGCTAATGAAAGTGACCAATTCACTATTCATGCTGAGCACTGGGTATACAGAATCATAGAATGGTTTGGGTTGGAAGGGACCTTAAAGATCATCTACTTCTAACCCCTACTATTAAACGTTTCATACAGTAGTAACATGTTTCTTCACCAGTCACCGAACTGAGGTAGTGATATTCTTCTATATTTTCACATTTGTAGGCATTTTACAATACCAAGTACTCTCTGAATGAAGCAATATTCACGTAGAGATTATGGTCAACTATTATGAACAGAAGTAGCTGATGATGTCTTCTTCCAATTAGTTTTTATTACAAATTCTCATGCGATTATAAAATCTAATATTCTCAAAAATTTCTAAGATGTAGACAAAGAACCTCCATTTACCAGCCTTAATCTCTATTTAAAGCTGTTTTGTGCACCTTCCGCCACAGCTACCTGTGAGTGGTCTTTTTCTGACATAATTAGATCACCATAAATCATTTTCTGCTGGTTTAGTACCACATACTTTGCGAGTCAATGAAAATCCTCTCTCCACCACCTCTGCTTTCTTCTTCCCTCCCCCCTCTTTTTTATTTTAAAGTATCAACTCTCTTAGGCATTTCCTACATCTCACAGCAGACCAACACAAACATCTTCACAATTTTCTTTTGACCACTGCATGCTTCCATGAGCAATATAATATCACAACACACTTTAATTTTGTTTTCAAAGCATAACAGATATGTGCATAACAGAACATGATGCTTCTCAGATAAACATGTTTGAGCAGTGTGTTATAATAAACTTTTTAGACTATGTTCAACAATGAAAACTAAATTACAAAACTAAAAAACAAACTAAACCACACCGAGTTTTGGTTTGCTTTTTTTGTAGCTTCTGTCCAAAGCAAGCCCTTTAGATAAATGTTACCTTGGATTTCAGTACAATTTGTGGAAAATGTTTTGTAGAAGGGTTGGGTTTTTTGTTTTTTTTTGTTTGTTTGTTTGTTTTTTGGGTTTTTTTGAGTAATCTGAATAGATTTCCTAGGCTGTGATCCTACTGGTAATTCTAGCTTTATACATCATACACAATGAATG
>VZSC01009668.1:33378-47015 GCA_013398225.1 Steatornis caripensis
CTTATGGTAGTACTGAAACTCAGTGCAGATGCTAAGCAGGAAAACTGAGCTGGCATATTCAGCTTGGTTTAGAAATTACTTAACTATAATGTTCATCTTTTGTCTATACTGTCTGGAGACTACATTACAGAAGAGAGTAATTAAAAGTTACCACATGCAGAGTCACAGGACTAGAGAATAATCCAAATTCTTTCTTTATGAAAAAGATAGTCATAGTTGCAAGAATCTCACCTGTGCATAAATTTAATATAACAAAATGTAATGCCATTTAACAAAATTGTAAGATGATTTTTATGGCTTTTGGTTGTAATCATTTTTAAATCTACAAAAATAAATTAACACTCATTAAAACCAGCTTGATAGATGTTCATGAAGTTCCTAGAAATATCGTAAGTTCCTTCTTTGTCTAGTTAGAATTATTTATCTGTAACTAAATATCAGCCTGAGGTCTGTATGGCATCACCTAGAAAGTCTTTTGTTTTTCTGCAGAAGACACTGTTCTGCACAACACAGCAAACATTTGTGGACGGCTGATAAATGAGGAAGCTGCATATACTTGACTCACTTAAAACTTCAGATGAAGCATGGTAGTAGATACAAGTGATTTAACAGAGCTTCAGGAAAGCAGCTTTATTCTATGAAGAAAGTAGTGAGGCTATGGATTATTTCACTGGCCTTTTTAGCACACAGCTTTTAAAATATTTCTCTAAAACAAAACACAGATAGGCATTTAATTTTTATGCTCGGCTTGCTCCCAGCACTGTAGGGCAATCTCATCATAACCATATTGAGTTTAGAGTTTCAAATTTCTTTTTCTCTCCAAGTACTTTATTTTACTCTTATTTTTAAAGACACTTCTTTCAGAAAAGCTGCCTGCTGAAACAGCATCTCTTTTGAAGCACAACAGCAGCTGACAACTCTACCAAAATATGGCCTGCATGGTTGGTGCTTACTTTGCCTTTTGTTACTCAAAGTGCAACAAGCCTTGTAACTGTTCTTAAAGACAGGCCACACAGTGTTGTTTCCAAAGGTGACATGGACATAAGAAATAAGTCTCTGAATAAGAGTATATGTAAGATAAGGTTGTAAGAGTTTGGTTTTGAGCTAAAAGAAATAATTTAGGATCAGACTGAAACACTCTTATTTTGAGCATTTTTTCCTTGTAATATTTTAACTCTCATGTAAAACTAACTGGAAGTTCAGGACAGAGTACAGAAGCTACAGCAAGTATTTGGAGTAAAGGAAATAAGATGCCTGGGCTCAAAGCCTCCGTTATGAATGCCCTGTGACACATATACCATACAAAGATACATGAGTAGTACTCGCCAAAGTACCAAAATGTCTAATTTGCTTCTGAACTTGGAATTTTCTTTCTGAAGGGTGTATTGACAGGTGCATTCTGCACCTTGTTATTGCACAATCCCATTCAGGCTCATACAAGACAATTCTGGTCTGGAAACCACGTGACAAAGATCATGCCCCATCTAATCGCCTGCCTTTCCAGAACAGTAAATACAGCCCGACATTACGCTGACATGACCAGCACAGCTTCTGCACTGGGCTTACACTTCATGTGAATGGTTTGTAGATTACAAGCAAAGGTCTAGATCCATTCATGTTAATCTAAAAGCAAGTCCGTATGAAATCCAACTAAACAGTTTGAAAAATAAACCTAGGAGTTTCACAAAGGCAGCACAACCCAGCAGTTACATGTGCTAACCTTCTCTTTTAAAGTATGATCAAGATACAGGTCAGAATTAAAAATACAGCAGCTGAGTTGGCAAAAATGTCACAACTTTGCAGATGAACACATTTTGTTGGCTAATAAAACACACTTCTCCTAATACTTCAGGGAGAATCGCTACCTATGCAAAATCCTTGAGATTCAGTATCAACCTAGGAGAAAGTAAAACAGTGTCAGCAACAGCACGTGCAGGAATCCAACAAATCACATTGCTAACTAGGAAAAATACACACATGAAAACGGAATCTGCGAAAATCAAATAGTACTGAATTTGTATATGCCAGAGATCTCTCAAGGAAATAAAACAGAAAAAAACAAGTAAAATAAACGCAGCTACAGCATGAGAGTCACCATGTTACAAAGATCCTGCCAAAAAACATTAATATCTCACTGAAAACTCAAAATTCTAACTAATCATATTAACATAGCCATTAGATGCTGTCAATGGTTAATTAAATATATCTGCAGTTTTTGCTGCCTTTAGCACAAAGAATGGGCATTCAGCCAGGTAACCAAACATTTGCAGGGGGAGGCATCAGCTTTTTCATAGAAATATCTTTCAGATAAACTGTTTCACGTAGCCAGCTACAGCAGCAATTCTTTTTCACCACTTGTGTACTCTGCCACAAGTCCTTGAATCTTTTGCCATCGTCTGCAGAAACAAAAAGCTGTTTGGGTAGGTGACTTCTTAAAAAGAAGCCATTTAGATGGGAAAAAAAAAAACAAAACAAACAAATAAAACCACGAATGCAGTATTTCCCATGTTCACAGAATGATACTGCACTTCTTAAAATTAAACTAGTTTATTGTCCAAAAAAGTGTATTTATACTCATTTACAAATTCTTTATTCATGACTATGGTACTTCAACTACAAAAAGCATTGAAACATCAGTGTTCATACCCATTCCAATATACCATATCTAACTATTCTTGAGGGAAAAGACAAGACCTCTTTTCGATATGCACTACAGAACATGATCTTGTAAGAAGCTGTCATTATGAGCGAACTAAAATTTGATTACCAAAATAACAGACTTTTTATTTAGAAACATCAAGCCCAGCACAATTATCAGGTGTTGAGTTTGAATTCGTCCAATGAATAACTTTCAAAACAGAATTTACAACACATGTAGTTGGTTTTACAGGCATTAGTCCCCTGTGAAACGGATTACAAAAGAGGAGGAGGAAGGCTATCAGCTTTCAGTCAAATCAATTCCACTCAAGTAATGAATCTGAAGAGAAGAAATCACTAAGCTGTATAGAGGCACTACTGCTAATACAAAACAACCAAACAGATTAAATCTCTCATGAGGACAAGAATCTGCAAAAGCACCAGAAAAGTAGAGGGGACAGGGAGAAGAGAAGCCTATCGCATCTTGGTATACTAGCTATACCACTTAAAAGCAAACCCAGAAGTATGCATAGACTGAGTAACAGTGTTACAAACAGATCCTGATCCAAAGGTTAGGAAGAAAGGTGAGATACCATGCCCGCAATGTACGCTGTGTGAAAATGCCCCTATTTCATGTGCCTTCTTATTTCATCTATTCACCCATAAGCTCTGCTGGGACTTTGGCTGTATTTTATTGTGTATCTTTCTGTCCTCTAAAAGTATTTTGTGGTAGACAAACAGTAGCTGCTTTTATTGCAGCAATCAGAGGATAATCTTACTACAATGTTACAATCTGCATTTTGGCATAACCTAGACTCAATGGCTTGCATAACTACTCCAAGTTCTCACTGAAGTATACATTTGAGGTGCATCAGCGTTTCTGCTTCACAGCAGACCTGACCAAACAAAAGTTTAAAGCTCTTCACACCATATAAGAAAAAACATTTTACATAGAAAGAAAGATTCATCTATACCAAGCTCTGTGGAAGTGTTATTACAGTCTACCATACGTAGATGGGAAAGAACAATGCCAGGGAACTTGCAATGCAGAAGTTTTACCAAGTTTGAGAGAAATGCTACAAAAACAAGCCTTACCAGAATCATGGCTCAAAAACTTTTCCTTCTTATTTTTGTCTTTGACTACAGAATACCCCAAATCCTGGTTTTATTGTGTCATATAAAACGAGTAACACTCATTTCAACATGTGACAAGAAATATTAAGTACCAATAGGCTGCATAGTTTTCAATACCTTCAGAATAGCAAGGGAATTTTCAAAATAGACATTCTTTGACTTTGTCGCATTATTTTAAGCGTCAAAATACCACCTTAAATGTAATATCCCTTTACTCCCCAAAAATGGAGGAAAATGAAACTTCAAAAAAAGAAACAAGATTGCAAGAAGTCTAAGAAAATGTAATTAGGTTCATGCTATAAAAAGGGATTTGCTGAACAACATCCACCTCTAAACAGCAAAACAGTTTACAGTCAAACAGAACACATTATTAAAATAAAGGGTATTTCACTTCCAGTTTGCAGTTAGACTTAATGTGCACACTGGGTAAATACATACAATCAAAATTACTATTAAGTTCTACCCTTCTCCCATAAACTAAGTTTTGCCTACAGCACTCGGACTTGTCTGCTTTCTATTTTCAACTAAAACCACAAAACCACCAAAATTTGTAAATGTTAACTGCCATCAGTGATTGTCTACCATTTGCTGTTTAAGTATTTTTATGTCTTTTGTTACCCAGAAAACCTGCAATTAAAGATTCCGACCCCAGCAAAAGGACAGCTTGAAGAAAAAGTGACCATAAGCTATATTAACACTCTGCAAGCAGTTCTGAGTGAAAAGCGATTCATTAGGGACATTATGTTTGTCATTTTTGGTCAACTACAATGATGGATTACAATCCGATAAATATACTGTGGATGAGATGACAAAGGAAAGTAACCAACTCTGAGGCTTTTTGAGGCATTTCAGCATGTTTTGTGCAGCCCTTTCTGTTTTTAAAAGTAAGTCATGGCTCATGACGTCATTCTCAAGCTATTAGACAACAACACTGCTAATTAGAATAGAGTATTTCAGCTGGAAGGGACCTACACCAATCATTTAGTCCAACTGCCTGACCACTTCAGGGCTGACCAAAAGTTAAGGCACGTTACTGGAGGCATTGTCCAAATGCCTCACCTATCTAGGAAGCCTGTTCCAGTGTTTGACCAATTGACTCCCAATTAAGGCAGCCACATTCATACTTCAAGCTTGCAGTATCTTACCTTCTTTCCCCATAGAAAAATGGTTAAAAAACATTTATCTAGCTAATTATGTCTATAGATAGATAGATAGAAGGATATAGATTAAAGATAATTATAATAATAAGAAATAGGAAAATAATCACACACGTACGTAGATCATTTATCCAGTTCCCTCAAAAACTTAAAGACTCAGGATGAATTTAGCAATTAAATGAACTAAAAGATAAAAAGATCTGCATGTGTATAACATTCATACTATGCAGACATTTATATTCTTGTCCTCAAAATCTTGAAATATTTCCAATTTAGCTTCACTTCCTTGGCATCATGAAAGGTTGTATTTGAAACTATTCTAGTTTTATTAGAAGACACTGGATTTGGGCCCCATTTCCACTGACCTTGCTTTGCTGAGTCAGTCATTGAAATTCATGTGTTACAACAAGGACGCCTCTGAACTTCACAATCTGAGGTCAGAAAGATTAGCTCTAAGTCTAGATTACTGCAAATCACTTTCTGTTTGGTAATACGGAAAGGTGGGATGCAGAGCTTAGAGCTGCAAACAGTAAATGTAAAAAGCATGGGTAGCGGAGAATGGCTGTTTCAGACCAGGTGAAACCAAATATAAGCAAAAAGCGGAAATACCTGGAAATCCTAACATTTTTTGGTCTGCACATCATTGTTCTTAGTACTGGCTGTGTTTCTACAGCTAAGGGACACACTGCTCTGTGTGCTCCAACATCAAAAAAGGCCCTGGACCTGCAGAAGTGCACTTTCTCTCTCCTCCCGTCATCCTAGACAAGGACCAGAGCAGCCTGATGCCAGCCTTGTTCTGTCAGGAGATGCGATTAGGACACCTCCTGCAGGAACACTCCAGGGTGAGGACTGGCTGAGGCACCATACCTCAGAGTGGCCTAACCTCAAGTTTAGACACTGATACCAAGAACTTCTAATATAATCTATTTTGTAGTATTTTGGCTGAATTTCATTCTACTTTGGGAAATGGACTTTAACCATTACGATTGCCATGCTTTTTTTTTCCTTCAGAATAACTTGACTTTGAAGAAATACAATAAATATTTAGGAAATAGTAACAAAAAAGTAGTTTTACATATGTGAAACCATAGCTCAAGGTCATAAAAATAGGCTTCTTAAACGATAAAGACTTTTTTATTTACTTTCACTTAGAATGAAGATTATTCATTCTATAACAGATTTTAGATACTTCTATTTCATTCATTTTTAAAAAAAATTTGTATCAAGTTCAGTCAGTCCTTTTACCTTTTACAGTTGGCTTGTGTTGGATAAAATGTGTGCCGTATGATTTGGCATTTCCACTTGAAGCTCTGTATTTGAAACTGGAGCCTTAAGTTTTGCAAAGGGTTCACCCTAGCACTTGTATTACTAGATATCAGAGAACATACGTAAATACATACAATACATGAAAAAATACACATAGTTCATATATGCAGTTACATTACTGTTTAGTTTCTGTGTTAATTCTCTGGTAGTTGAGTCTGAACTTCAAGTGAAGCTTTTTTCCACACAATAAGGGAATTCTTATAATTGCTTACCTTTTAACACATTCTCTGGCATCTAATGAGTTGTACAATTAGGGCATTTGCTCCATCTAGATTGACGTGCACCAAGGTGTGAACTCATGCTGAAACCATTCCCTCAACAGGGACACTGACTAGGCACCCCCCCCGCCCCATCTTTGAGAACTCTATCCCCTTACCTAATTTAGTTCTGTTTGGGAAAAAAAAATTATAAATGTCTAGTTTATAACTGGAAAAACAGAGATAACTTATAAGGGATCTTTTTAGGAACAAGTAAGCCCTTTCACACCTATTGGTGGATAAAGGAAGCAATTTACAAAGGACAAGGCTAAGTAACCTTTCAAAAGCAAACCTTATGAAATCAAAGGATGCACTTGATTGCCTGTTAAGTACATAGTGTATGATAGTCTTAAGACAGAAAAATTCAATCTTGTATTTGAAGTACCCACTTTTCAGGAATTCATTTATAAACAATATAGCATGTAATGGTATTTGCTTTCAGAGTCAGAATTAAAGTCTTTCTACATGCCATTACATTGACTATATTTTTTTTCAGTTTTGTTTCGCCAACATAGGTTGATGACTTAAGGTTACTAGCACTCAAAATAAGAGACTGCTACTTTTTAATGCCACCCTGTGGTTGTTTTCTCTGGAATAGTCACTACCACATGGCTGCTGTCATTTACCTGTAGACATAAGAAAAAAATTATAGTGCAGCAAGCTTTATCTAACCCAAAAAGACATGGTTGAGAAGTACTGATTTCTACTTCAAAATTGGTCAGTGTTTTTCAAAACGTATATTGGCTCACTTTATTCACTGGAAAAGAACTCCTCAAACATTTCAACTTCTCTAACAGAGAAGTGTTTTTCTTGTTAGAAACCAATTCATCTTTGGTGGTACTTGATTTACTCTCAAATATTTTCTTACATTTCACTTTCCTCATAGATTCTCAATCAATTAAAATAAAGAAGTCATTATATTACTTTAAACCTCATTCTTTAATATTTAAGTCTGCTATTCTATTTCTCTTATCCCCTTCAATATCTGCAATTGTAACATCCACAGAAATCCTTGGCTCTGCTTAAAATGTCCTAAAACAAAGGCCTGTTACACAGCTGGACCTTCTTTACCTATTTTTTCTCTTCTTTCAGAGCCCCCCCTAAACATTTAGTAATGATTTTATTTCTTGCCAGTCAAGTAACTCTTATACTATTACTTCTTATTTCTTCATATTCTTCAACTGTCTTTCAACCATGCAGCATCTTCATGAGCCTTTCCATTAGAGAAGACAAATTTGCACAATTCTAAGCAGCAAAATCTAAGACGCCAGATTGGCAAGGGCTCTTTCTTTCCTTTACAAACTTAATTTTTTCTTCACATCTGACATCACCTCTTTAACATGTTGTTAGATTTTCAGTCTAGTTCTTTGTCCCTATGGTAGCAGAATTGTTCTCATTTTATCCTCTCAACATTTTAAAAACCTGTCTTAAGCATTAGATTCCTCCTGCCTTCCTTTAGAAGGATGGAAAAAAACAAAGCTTCCCCTGTTTTATGGCTTACATTGCTACAACATTTGAGGACTTCACAATTTTTGCAGGTGCCTTGGTGTCCAAGTTTGAACATAAATGATTTGCCAATGATACTCAAGAAGACTCATTTTGCAACTGATCTTAGTATCTACTTTCTTTTGTACAGGAAAGCTAAAATCAATTCCCAAATATCATAAACAATAAATGTCAACAACCAGGAATCCTGCAGTAAGTATTTTATTCAGTGAATTAAATTAATTCTTCAAGAATGGAAACAGAAAAAGCAAAACGAAAAACATAAACGTCCCTAATTTCTTCATTATAAGGTAAATTATGAATCACCCAAACATTAGATAGAGGACCATTACATAACAAATTTTTCAAACATCGATAATATGGTTGAAGAAAGCACATCAGGTCACATTCAAGAAGATGTTAATGGTCTATGTACTAAGTTCTAAATAGAAAATTACTCCCTATCAGATATTTTCAGTAATTTATGTAAATACTCAAAGAATTTTAAGAGGGAAAGACATTAAACGTTCCATCAGAGTACCACAAGACTCCAGAGATTTGACAAGAATTCAAACATAACTGCAGAAAAGCACGCAAGAAACATTACGTTGGATAGGTGTTAGCAGAGTGGGGAAAAGAGGAAATCTCACAAGCCACGCTTTCATGTTTGCAGTGACTCAGATGCATAGCAGAGAACTTAAAAAACCCAATCAAACAAAAAAAATACCCAAACAGAAGTGTCAGAGAAATCTTCCACATTTCATGACTCCTGATGCAATATTAATTTATTGCATTTTTCTTCAAGCTTATTGCTTTTAAGTATCAATGCAATTTTTATAATATTGGTAGAGGTTTCAAATAAGGAGCACTACGCTTTGCCACAGATTTTTTTTTAATGCAAATAAATCAGTTTCAAACTTTATATGACTCAGTACAGGCACTTGTGAAGCTTGCTGCTAGCCTAAAGAACAGGAGAGGTGCCTGAAGATTGGAGGAAAGCCAATGTCACTCCAATCTTCAAAAAGGGCAAGAAGGAAGACCCGGGAAACTACAGGCCAGTCAGTCTCACCTCCATCCCTGGAAAGGTGATGGAACGGCTCATTCTGGAACTCATCTCCAAGCACATGGAAGAGGAGAAGACTATCCGGAGTAGNGAAGGCTCATAGAGCACTTTGAAATGAAGATGACTAAGATAAACAGGGTTGCATGCATATTTTCTCAAGTTACACAGGGATTGAACTATTCTAGAAGACGACTCCTACTTCATTTTGTCTTGCTTTACAGGTATATGATTACAGAGTTCGACAATAACATAGGTTATCAGGTATTTTTAGTATATGGGGATGCTGCTAGTACAAGAGTTGGACAAGACAACGTTTACCAAAGCTGTATCTAGTCAAATTGCTGACAGGGTTTGCAGAAATCTGTGAAGTGTTATGACTGGTTTGAAAGAAACACGTCATTAACTCCATTTACAGATTGACCAAAAGCTGGAGGTTTTTTTCTACACAAAAAAAAAAGCAAGCCTTGAGTAGCACATGTTAGGTACAGAGAGATTATGTGATTTCCATACAGAAAAATCTTTAAGATGCTGTCTGAACCACAGCTGAAAAAAGCTCTCGCTCTAATCTGAAATGCAAATAACTGATGTATTTTATTATGAAAATAAAATACACATGGTTTCCCTTCAGATTACACCAATTGTATACTCTTACACCTTGGTCAAGTCAACATGTGGACACAGATTCCATGTAGTAAGGACACTGTTTTGCTCAGAAGCAGCTTTAAGGTACACAGCCAACAAGTTCAAGAGAGTTTTCATTCATCCCCAGTTACTTAAAATGAAGATGCTATTCCACAGCCAATGATCTCATACAGTTGTACTCAATCTTACTCTCCACATTCAGAGTTGAGTTATTGTTATTTACGAGAGTCAGATTCTTCTATGACTATGGAGAACAAGATGAGTATTCATTGAGTAGCTGGCTAAATCAACTACACCAGCTTTAGAATACAAGGATCTAAATCCTGGAGGAGCGGTAGTGCCAAAAGTATGCTCCATAGAGTTCACAAGGTCTTCATGCTCAGAAGCCAACTGCAGCACTTGGAAACCATCAAAGTAGTGAAGGCCTACCATATTTTCTTTTGTTTTCGCAAAGCTTCTATATATAAAAAGGATAATGAAATCTTGAATCAGCAGCAGCATCAACAAATTGAAACGCAACCTAATCCAGTTGAAGATGTCCCTGCCCATTGCAGGGCAAGTTGGACTAGATGACCTCTAAACATCCCTTCCAGTCCAAACCATTCCCATGACTCCAAGACGAGCATCAAAAGAAAACATGAGAAAAATTCTGTCTCTGTGATCAGCTAAGTAATGAATAACATATTTTAATACTGAGTCTACGAGAAAATGTTACGATGATACCCTTGGAGAGTATAATTGGCAACAATTATACCCTTCAGGTTACAGTTAGAGAAGAAAACCGCAGAACTTGAAGAAATCTAAAAGGAAAAATATCTCCACATATCTGGTATTTTTAAATCCCATTTAAATCACAGGTACAAGTACACACCTAGGGCACACAGCTACACAGAGACCTACAAGATGATGTCTTAAAACCAAACATCCTTTCCACAAATAAACAACACTAAAATAATGGAAAATAGGGTAACTGAAGAGGGCCACTAAAGAAAGACCAACACTTTGTATTGAGTTTAAAAGAAAAAAAAAAAAAGGAAAAAATTTCAGCCTTAAATTTCTGCTCTTTTATATACTCCATAATTAGTGAAACAACTAAATTATGACTAAAGTAGTGTTTCATCGTTGTAACAAAAAAAAAAAAAAAACAGTTGCAGGAAGGGTTATCTAAATGTCACAGTCAAAATAATTTGAAGTATAAAATTTAATCAGCAAGTATCCATTCATCAGCAAGGAAGAATTTAACCATAGATAATTCTAGTGTTTCATATTTATTTAGAGATTGAGTTTTCCAAATTTGAATCTACAAGTTCATTTGGTTTTTTTCTCCTTCATAAGGAAGATTTTATTTTAAAAAGTGATCTGTAACACATTCTTTTTATGATGGCTTAATGAAAGATACTTATAATTATTAGTGTATTAGTAATAGCTAATCTCTTATTTCTAATTTTCCCGATTTGTTTTCTCCAGAAACATCATTAACAGCTAATGGTGCTAATAAATACACTGATGTGATAAAAAAACGCAGATTGATATACAGGCTTTGTATCAATGTGACACTCTGCTACAGGTTGTTCTGCTTATCACACAAAAATGAGTGGAAAAAATACTTACCACAGATCAGAACACTTCAAAACGTATACTCATTTAAGCATATTACAGTTGTACAAAAGCCCTGCTGCTCAAGACCAGAGAATGTCTCTTCTACTGAACTCATGCCTCTTCAGTTCACTTTAACTGGTACCCAAGAATTTAAGGTAGAATGTGCTATTTAAGTTTGTAAAAAAAAAAAAAATTCAATGCAATCTTAGAAGAGTTCTGGAAGGGAAATAATAAAATACAAGCTGATGAATTCCAGTAGCATAGGACAATATAACAGTATAGTATCTACAGGGTAGTATTAACAGTATAACAGATAGTATAAGCCAAAATATACATTTATCTTGACAGAATAAGGAATGATTTGGCAACATTAAGCGAAGTGGACTAAAGCCAGCTGGAAGAAATTAAGCAGGCAGGATAAGTATGTGATGCACCATAGACCTGGAAACAATGTTTACCCCAATATGAAGTCCAATTAAGCTGTGATGGGAAAGGGCACCGGAGAACCTCCTTGAGAGCTGGGGCAGTTCCAGAGATTATGAACATGAGGAGGAACTTCTTTACTGTGAGGGTGACAGAGCACTGGAACAGGCTGCCCAGAGAGGTTGTGGAGTCTCCTTCTCTGGAGATATTCAAAACCCGCCTGGATGCATTCCTGTGCAACCTGTTGCAGGGGCACCTGCTTTAGCAGGGGGTTGGACTAGATGATCTCCAGAGGTCACTTCCAACACCTACTACTCTGTGTTTATCATACAGATGAAAATGGGAAAGGGAAGTCTAGGTTGACTAATATACACAGCTAGACAGACCCTCCCTCTAAGGACCTGGCATAATCTCCAAGTTTGACTTGATTAATTTGTGTATGAAATTAAGGCAGAGTATTACATAGTGAGAAAGGACTGATTGCTGGTGCTATAAGTGTCTGAAAAATGATCCATTCTCATTTGAAAGAATTTTCAGAGGATTCATCAGTTTCTTACTAAAAGCATGAACCTTAAAGAAATAGGAAACAGAGCACCTAATTAACCAGCAAGAATCCTCCAATCACTACAAACAGCAAGTGACGAAACTGGTTAATAGTACCTGACTCTCAGACAGACAAACTTTAAAGGAGCCATAATACACCAGTAAAACGAAAAAAAAAAACACAAAATAATATAACAGCCAACAATCAAAAGAGAAACAGAACTCCGAGTAAAACTGAACTGCAAATACACCTGTACCAGAGAATTGCTTTGCCTCACAAAGGTGACTGAGATGAGGCCAGACCAGAGGGTCCAGTTGCCAAATACAGCCATTCTGCCATAGGCCTTCAGTCCGCTAAAGTTTACTTCTCCAAAGAAGCGTTTATCTTCCCCTCACCTTGGCAAACCAACAGGGTCTCAGTGAGCTTTAGTCAGTAATTATGATGTTTGGTTCCCATACATACTGTCTATGAAAGCAAAGATCCCCTGAAAGTATAATGAAAAGTAATAAGCTGTATCAATACTAGAATTAATACTAGCCATGCTCTGCATTTCCTGTGTACTTACCCTCTTAGAAGTGAGATAATTGTGAAATACCTTGGTTTCAAGCACTGCTTGGATACCATTGCACACTTGATTATCTTCTGGCACTTACAAGCATTTTATTTTTTCCAATAATTTTGAAGAACGGAAGGTATTTTGATGGCTTACACCTTCACATGTCTTCCTCCACCCTTACTCAGTTTCCTGGTGTCTCAAATTGAATTAAAAAAATTTACGAATAGCTCCAAATTCTATTATCCTGCCTTAAGTCCCCTTGGATTAAGTTCTGACGAACTAACAGCCTTTAGCAACCTATTTCCTTGGTGGCTTGAAGCTTAGATACTGCTTACTCTTACTGATATTAATCACTGCGGTTGATCTTTTTGAACCCTTCTGTTAACCATCCTTTACTAAAAAGCCTCTTCCATCTCTCTGTGATTTTATAGATCAGGTTGCTTGATCACATCACTCAATTACCCTATTAAAACCCTCAAAGGTGCCAACTATAGGCAACAGATGAACTGATGTTCCTCCCCTCTTAGACTCATGATTAAACACAAAGCCAGTACCTAAATTTTGAAATAGATCAGATATATTTATCAAAGAAGCATCAGGTTTCTCTGACATGCATCTGAAGGCATTTCAGCCTCAAGGATAAGAAAGACTTTTGAATTTTAGAGCAAGTAACAGGCCAATATGCTTCTGGGGAAAAAATATCCATAAATGAAAAAATAACATGTGATTAAAAGTGTTTTTATATTCAGAACCTAAAGTCAGTTTGCCTTTTATAGTTTTCTACGGTAACTTATCAATGCCAGACAACTAATAT
>VZSC01009668.1:62378-73347 GCA_013398225.1 Steatornis caripensis
AGCAAGATTCAGATCCACATTTATGTTACTTAAATGCTTTCTTTAAATGTTTGTACAGTATTCAGGAGACTGCAATAAAACCACACTTTAATCACATATCATTCAGTTTTCCAGCATGCATATTAATACCGTTACCTGCCAGGACAGAGGATTGTTTAAAGTTCTGCAACAGCTGTGATAACCGGGAAAACCTGTTTGAAGCTTAATTTTTTCCACTAGAAACTTGATTTGACTTTATTCTTTTCCCTTTTATTCTAGCAAGGCATACTTTGTATAATCTACTGTAGGATAAACTATCTGAAAGTATACATACCTTGAAATTATATGGGCAAACATAGTTGCAAGCATCTCAGTAACTCGGTTGTCCCTATAAAATGCTGTACAACAATTGTATACAACTACAAACTGAAGAAGGAATGCACAGAGAGGGCACACACCCCTTTGCAGAGCAATAAAGAAACCAAGAACTTCACAACTTATTAATCAAAGCAGTCAGAGCAACTGGGTCTGAGTAAGAGTGCAAGGTCTGTATAAAACCTTTCCCTTGATCACTGTGTCCTTCAAGGCAGATTCCTACTTGGAATGTGTCGGTTTGGGCAGTTCCCGTCTGAGCCGCAGTGCCTGAAGCCCTCTCAGGCCTGCTCCTCAAGCTCAAAAGCAGCTCACTCTCTCGGGATCTCAACCTCCTGTCATCATCCGTGGCAAGTGTAATGCAGTACCATCAATAACTTCCACCGACATCAAGGGATTCATTACATGACATTTGATTAATTTTGCATGATAGTAACAAGCTGAGGGCATAAAAACCCCAGCATTTTAAATCTGTNAAGCAGCTCCCTCTCTCGGGATCTCAACCTCCTGTCATCATCCATGGCAAGTGTAATGCAGTACCATCAATAACTTCCACAGACATCAAGGGATTCATTACATGACATTTGATTAATTTTGCATGATAGTAACAAGCTGAGGGCATAAAAACCCCAGCATTTTAAATCTGTTGTATCGAAATTTGTTCAAGAAAGAACCACAAGTACACATCCTTTGTTATTAGGTTTCAAATGTATGTTCTTATATTATATATGGGTGGTTTAAAGAGAAGAGAGAAACATTTTGTCCTTGCTTATATCAACATGTCTGTACAATTTACAGAACAACATTTCTCCACCACACCACAAATGTGGGGAAGTTTAAGAGTTTATCAGCATAAAATCACTTTCACACAAGTGTACACAAATCTGTTTCAGTAAGTGTAAAAGTCTTTGTGGTTAAATTTGCTAATATGTTTGAGTGAGCTGAACTCACTCAAGGGGTTTAAACTGACTTAAGAGCATCCAAAGACATACTCCTTCTTAAAAAAAAAATACACTGAAGTGCAGCTGGTTTTTATGAGTGAAGAATGACTGAACCCTCATCAGCTACTCAGTTTGTGTCTGAATTTCTTCTATCTCCATCATTCTCTTGCATCACATACAGATGTCTGCTGCACTGTGCTTCAGTCCTCAAGCTGCTGCTATATGCAATAGCACAAGCTATCCTTTGTTATGTTTGCAAATTTGCAATAGATCCTAGAATCACTTAATCCCTCTTCCTCAGCCCACAAACACAGCACACAAATTTCAAGACAAATCTCATTAAAAGAGCTGCAAGTTGAAGATGGTCATTCATTTACCACATCAAACTCAATTCATTGTTGTTTTTCTGATACACGAGGGCTACTGGTTACATGGATATGGGTAAAGACTTTAAAATTATTTTTATTAAGGCTTTTCCTGTATTAATTAGGTAGTTTGGATTATTAGACTGTTAAAAACATTGACAGGACTAACAGTACATTTTTGGCCCTGCATACACACGGTGAGTTCTCTTTCGCCCATAACAAGGAGCGCAACAGAAGTAGGAAAATAAATCCCTTTCAAATTCAACACGACAAGGGCACTTTTGAAAGCTTCATTTGGGACTCACGTTTCACGGGACAACAGTGCAGATAAGCATGACAGTTGCACAAAGATGATAGTTAAGGATATCTGCTGTTCACTGCAAAGCTTGACATAGGACAGTCATAGGAATGCTCTCACCCCAGCTTTCCTTTGGAAGATTGGCTTAGAAATGTTGTAGGTATGTAGTGAAAGCAAACTCCAACCTACAAAGACAGGTGTACCTTCTGTCGTCATGTCAGTTCTTGACACAAACGTTAGACAGAGGTAACATTTTATGGATTTACGAAGTATATCAGCTTGTCAACCATGTATTCTCTGAATTAAAAAGTTGCAGTCATATAGAAACTGTTTTTTTTCATTAAGACTTAAGTCTATTTTGTGATTCAAAAAGCTATTTAAAAAAATACCGGTTTAAATAAGTACTAGGACAGTAACTGAAAAAATCTAGTAAGATTCTCAAATAGAATTCAGCATCTAAGTTAGACATGCATTCTACTAACAGAACTAAAATTTTTAACTAATTCAGACAAAAGCAGTATCAAAGAGTACAACAAAAAGGAAAAACCACCACCGGAGGTCAATGAAATAAAAACCAGTAATCTCATAATTTCTACTCTCTTTTAATGGGGGGTTTTAGACCTTTTTTCAAAAAATACCCCAAAACTAGAAGCCTTTCCTGCTTAAAAAGACTGTAGCCACTAACAGGCAGGAAAAATGAACATGTCTCTTACAGCTTGAATTTTATCACATATCAGATTGAACCTTAAAAGACATTTGCCGCTAAATTTAACATTCTGCTTCTAAAGTCAAAAGGTGGTTCAAAAACTGCAAGAAGATAAATGGGGCTAACTTCTTCATATTAAGTCAAATGTGTTTAACAACGCTTTGTACACATGAGGTAATAACATCTTAACATGTATTTGGTAGGAAAGAACTTAATGTTCTGCACTATCTCAGTGTTCCACTTACTGATTATTCCAAGAAAACCTCAACAGTAACATCTCTCCGATAAGGAAAAAACATTTTAGAATGTGCTACATAGATCCATTCACTATTTATACTTCAGGAATGCTGTAAATACTGTTAGCAAGACCGTGCAGATTAACATGAACACACGGCTCTTACAGCAGAGGGTTACACTTCACAGCTCTAACAAGAATCAGTCATCAACAAAAAAGAGAATTATGTTATTCAGTTTTTCTTTAAAATAAAGTCCCGTAAGGAGCTACCTAGGGACCATAAATAGCATCATGAATTGTGAAAGCCTGTAACCTGAATACATTCTTACAGCATCTGATGCTCCACACTATTTAACATAAAACATCAGACACATTTGGGAGTACTTCCCGAACAGCATGATTCCTTCTCAAATAGCAACCTACCTGCTTTCATGGAGTCTAAAATTAACAGTTTCCATTAATTCTGTAAGGAATGAAGATAACTCAGCAGATACTCAGTCCCAAATTTATCAATCTATTCGATCTCGAATTTAGAAAAATTTGGGAAATTCCAACAAGTACATCTCCTCAGTAATGCAAGCTAGCACACATATATTCACTCCATACCTGAATATGAAGGTCTGTCAAACTTACCCATCAAGACAGATGCCTCAGTCACTATCTAGGATTGACACAAAAAATATAAGATGCCCTCCAAAGCTTCTGTGCAAATGTGGCAATAAACCATGACAACCTTTTGCCACAAAACTACTCTTTTAGGACAAAATTAATCAGTCAGAGGAATGTTTGTAGGATTCCTGTTTATGAAGGTAGAAAGACTTGTAATGACTACCAGGTACCATAGCAGCTTCCGCTCCAAATAAAATAAATTTTAATAATCTTTCCTTCAGGAACCAAAATCCACATCTTACTGTACATTAATGCGAAGACCACTCCAAAACCTGAAAATCCTCTCAAGTCTGCATTTCTCCCCAAGAAGAGTGCTGACAGAAGAGTGACAAATATATTCTTAGTAACTACAGTTCTTACAGTTGACCAAAAGATCAAATATACATTTTAAGTCAATTCAGTAATATTTTGAAGAAAAAAAAAAACACTTATTTGAAGAACTTAAAAAGAAAAATTCTGTTTGTCTAAAAAGTCCTTTAACATGGACAATATTAGTTCTACATTTACAGAAGTACAAGGCTGGTTCCATTACCCAGCAAGTCTGTTGCTGGCACCAAGGAAGCAAGTTTTAACATCAGTGAAACCACTGAATGAAGTATAAGATACAAGAAAAGATGTAGGCTTCTGGTTTTGCTCAAGGCTGGAAATAAGGCAAAATACACGGCAAGCTTTCAGAGTGCAGTTTACCAAAAGTCTGACCACCATTTTTTGCTTTGCCTTTTTTTTTTAACCTGGATTTTCTGCATCGCCTAGTTAGTAATTTTCATAAAAGCTGATATAAATTTTGTGCATGATTGAAATATTAATCCATATATTCCTGTTCCACCAAAGTACTAGTAATTATGAAAACACAGTTCACAATAAATAGTAAAATACTAATTTGTATTACTTCCAATTAAGTAGCTTTTAGACTCAGCCAAAAACAAATGCTTATTTCTCAGCTACCTGTGAAAGTTACACAACTGCTGGTTTATATTAACTGTATCAGCATAGTTGTATTAGTTACCTGACAAAAACAGCAATATGTCAAATATCTTGAAAGATATTAGCTCCATTATTTCAAACGTTCTAGCAAAATTCATTTCTAAACATCCGGAAAATCACAAAAAATGTAAACATTTAACATTCCCTAATGACTCAGCGAGACTTAGAAAGTCAGTGTGCATGTCAGCTCTCCAGAACTATTCACAAACAAGACAGACCTTTCACACTAAGGAGCTTGTTTCAAATCCCAGCACTGACAAACTGCCAGAATTGAAAACAGCAGGACAAATAATAATTGGGTATCTGTTTGCATATTAATGACCAATATTCTATCTGCAAAAATGAAATCATGTTACTTCAATGCCAATGGTAGATAAAGATATACTATGTTTAAAGCCTGACAATTTTAGCAGCTGCAGAACAGCGCAAACACTGCAGATGCTACGGAGCATGCCAAAACGGCATTCTGACTGGCACTGCTGAAGATTACTTCAGAAGCTTGTAAAACATTCCTAGATAATGACACATTTTCTTTCTGTAAATTCAAACTGCCAGTTCTCACCGATACACAGCTTTGCCAGTGCCAAGTTAAAGAACTCCTATGCACAATCACAGGAAACCTCTGCTTTTACCATTACAGTCAGAAGGATTAAACAAATAAAAGCAAACACACACACACACTTGTGCTTACTTTCCACAAACTAGACCTTTAAGATTTGCATTTCTTCGAAGAGAGTGTTGCACACTTGCAAACATGTGCCAACATTTCAATAACAAGAGTATTCTATGGAGTTTACAATACAGTTTTCTCCTAATAGAGCCAAAAACTTCATCAATCAGCAACTAAAAACAATCAAACATTAACTTGAAAAGAATCTAAACTTGATCTGTAAACATGTACTCTTTCATTAAAACTAGATGCACTAACAATATTAGATCTAGGCAGATGTCACTGAGTTTATTCTGTTATGGACTGGGGGAAGAGGTGCCCTGTTTACGGCAAGTTCCACTGATGTTTCCCGAGTTGAGAGGGGGATGCCTACCAAGGAATCTTCCTGTTAAGTTAATGCCAGCGTAAAACCCAAAGTATATTAACGATCAGGAAAGTACTTTCCAACTACTATCATCTCTCTGACCTTGAGTAATCTGGCAGGGAAAAAAAGAGACAGACATTGGAGTTACAGGCCTTCACACGGTATCCAAAGCAACTAATCTCCTTAATTTCCCTTCTACAGCATTGAGGGCATGAAAGCTATTATTTAAGCTAAATAAATAGTATTTTGCCTTTCCATAATTTTGGATATTATGAATGGTTTCAGAGGAACCAGTGGAAGGATATAACAGTGTTTTAACAGGGTTTCTTTGTAACTTCAGCAAATTCTTCTTTCATGGATTTTTTTTTTTAACTGACTTATGACCAAGAGAGCAAAGACAGAAAAGAGCTTCCTTTCAGACTGTAGAAACTATCATTCTCATTAGGTTGCAACAGGTGTTATTTTCCACTTATAAAGAGGCAGCAATGTTAAGTTTGAAAAAGACATTTCACTTTTCAGTGGGAAACACTGAATTATCTCTTGCTTCTACCATAAATGCATCTTGTCCTGTGACTATCCTGGTTCCGATGACTTAAAGTTCATTCCCACCTCTCTCCTTCATTCTTCATAATGCAGAGTGGGTAAATCAAGCGTTATTCTGCACACCAGAAAAGCCTGCATTTCATTGGACATGGTACAAATCAATCTGACAATACAGAAAGACATTGAGGGTGCAGAAACTAAAGTGTAGTTACTTTGGAATTCCTTCTATCTATACATAGCCAGTACTGCATAGAATTATTTAGCCACAACCAATATACTATGCATAATTTACAGAACAGTATGAATGAGAGTGAAGAAGTGCAAATTATGTAGGATCAAACTGTAAAAGAATACATTAACATCAATTGTATTCAGTTATATTTTTCACACATTAACATAACAGCTATAAAACAAGTATTTGAAAATATTTTCAGTTAAATAAAAGGATCTGGCTATAATAAACTAGATTCAGATTATCCTCCCATCCCTTGCAACTTCTCTTTCCCTCACTATATGGTAAGCTATTAGGAAACCGTGGTCATTAAAAGAACAGCAAAAGCATATAAGGACTGATGCAGACAAGTAATAAAGTCCATTGATTCCTTTCACATGCTTATTAGCATTCAAAACAGAGCATAGGAATCCCCAGCATGAGCCATTCTGTTTTTATAATCCTGTAAAAGAAAGCAGCCACTATTTCAAGTCTTTCCAAATGCTCAGTTTATAACCAAATACGTGAAATACCTTAACAATCTTTCAGCTCTGTATGAAAATTTTTCTTAATGGTACATACAGTAAGTAGAACAAAGACAACAGTTAGGCGTACAAAGGTTTTTTGTTTGTTCGTTTTCTTCTCAAGGCAGTAATCTTTTCCTTTTATGTATATTTTTTTTCTACTCTTTGCAACTTAAGCCTATGATCTAAAAGCTACACAATCAAAAGTCTCAGATTTTTAAATCAGGCCTTCCTATGAACATCTGCTTAGGAAAAAAGGTTGTATTTGACATCGTTCAAGTTTAAAAAAAAAAAAAAAAACAACAAACCAGTAACATTTGCTTTACAAGGTCAACATGGTAAATAGTTTTGTAACATCATTCTGAGTTTCAGAGAGCCAGAAAGATAAGTTTAAAATTAAGAAAATTGGCCTTTAAGCCTTTGGAAGGTTCAATTAGTGTGGAGACAGAGAACAACAAAGGTACTGCAGCAGCATAACTGTGGGATCAGAATCAGATGAAGACTCTTGACAATTGAAATAAAATGCCTCTTTCAACATGGTAAGTCAGGACATCAATGCAGTTCCTTAAAACTAGGATATTTCAAATGAATTAATGTTTTCAGACACATTATATCTGGAGGAAAAACAAAGCAAATTCATGTTACAGCAAAAATGTATCTGTAATCTATAGGAGCCTTATTGAAAAGCTGTTTACTTTCCAAAAAGCAAATTGATAAAAGACAAAAATGGGTATTAATTGTGATATTTACATGATGATGCAGGTGATGCTCTTTAGTAACTGAATTTAGATGACTAACTCATCTCATGTAAGCCATTGGACAGATGGTCACAACTTTCAATCACATCCAGCCTCATGGCAGTTCAAACTCGTGACCAAGAGGTAAAAAGCTTTATATGCCATTAATAATCTCCATGCCATCTGTTCTCTGTAAATGGAGACCCACTAGGACAATTCCCAACATATTTTTTATGATAATATTTATTTCAAATCTTTCCAGAAGCTTACTATTTACCCCATCAAGTTCTCCTCATTTGCCAAACATTAATTTTCCTCATTTGAATTAGCTAAGGAAACACACAAGTCATTCCTATTTAACAAACGTTAGCTGACATAGCACCCTAAAACTGAATTGCCTTTTGCATGCCTTAGTTAAGACGTATGTATTATTCAAGAGTTTCTTCAGAATTTTAAAAAAGAGCATATCAAAATATTTGTCTTACATATGTGCACAGAACTAGTGTTTTGGCTTCACCTATCGTAGTAATGGAATTCAAAAACTAAAAGTTTGAAAAATTTTACTGACCTCACAGGTTGGCTACATTTGAATGCACAAACTCTGAAAATGCTTTAGCAGAAAAATAATTAAAAACCAGTTAAAACGGTTGTGCCGAATATTCTCAGCAGTCCACATGGATTTCAACTTTCTAGTCCTGATGAGCTGACCTTGGCCAGCTGCCAGACACCTGCCCAGCTGCTCTCTCACTCCCCCTTCTTGTCAGTGGAAGAAAGAGGGGAGAAGATAAAAGGGAAAAGCTTGTGGGTCAAGATAAAGACAGGAAGATCGCTTACCAGTTACGATCCCAGGCAAAACAGGTGTTAACTGGGCAAAATTAATTTAATTTGTTGCCAATTAAAATAGAGTGGATAGTGAGAAACAAAGACAAAAACACCTTCCTCCCGCTGCACACCTTCGTTCTTTTATTCCCAGCTCCTCTATGTCCTTCCTCCCTGAGCAGCGCAGACAGCAGTCAATGGCCAGTCCTCAGCTCTTCTTTACTGCTCCTTCCTCCTTGCACTTTTCCCCTGCTCCAGCACAGGCCCCTCCCACAGGCTGCGAGTCCTTCGGGATAAGTCTGCTCCAGCATAAGCTCTCCACCAGCTGCCAGAGAATACTTGCCCCACCACAGTCTCTCCAGGGGCTATGGAGCCATGCTCAGGTGCCTGGATCACATCCTCCCCCTCCTCCTCCTCCTCTTCCCTTCCCCTCAGGGCTCCCAAGGCTGTTTCTCACACTTCTCCCCTCACCACCCGCTGCTGGGCAGTGTTTTGCCCTTTCTTACAGAGGCTTTCCCTGAGGTGCCGCCATCCTGGATGCAGACAAATGACCGTCACCAGCTAAGCCCAGACTTTATTTCTTTTATTTTGTCTATAAGATTTAAAACTCGCGTCAATAAACATTATGTTATATTGAAAGTGTGCTACTAGTTGTTTCCCTTTTCCTTCTTTTTATGTCTCCCCAAGCTTCCATAGTAGTTGACAATTAGCAGCATGTTCCATGATGAGCAAAAAAATTTTATGGGGATGCCACCTTTAAATCTGAAGCACCTCGGAGCAAGCATGTGATGCAAAATGGTTGGACTCAATCTTAAAGGTCTTTTCCAACCTAAACAATTCTGTGATTCTCCCATTTATAGGCAAGCATGGCAGCCTGCCTCCACTCCTCCCGAGACACCAGGCCCCCCAAGCGCAGCAGCGAGTGCCCAGCCTGTCAACTTCATTTCTCCAAATGACTCCAGAACTTCAGCAGGCAAAGGAATTACAGGGTGGCTCTAACATGCAAAAATGCTCATTTGAACAAAATACTCTAGGAACTCAGGTTTTAATTCCACACAGCTTCTTCCCTTCTCCTGCTGGGAGAGATCTTAAGTCCTGATAAAGGAGGCTGACAGATGCAAATGCCATACTCCATGGATGCTGGCAGCAAAAACATAGATAGAGCTTTCAGGAACACGCAGTCCAGTTCCCCTCCTAGGCCTGGACAAGCGTTCAAAAACAAGGCAGGATTCTCATTTTGTGATTGCCTTTTGCTCTTTTTGTCTCCTGTCATTCCTTGGAAAGTTATTTTTCAACATACTAAAATCACTGAGAAATAACAAGCCACTTTAAGAACTGGCAGAAGCAAAAAAATCAAACCCCAAAACCATGCACCCAGTTGCATGTTGTGCAATAAAGTACAAAAAGGGTGAAAAATACCCCACTGGGAAGCAGCTAAGGGAAGGGACAAAGACGCTTTCTTGGATTTATATCAAAGAGAGCAAATTACCTCACTATGACCAAAAGCAACTGTCCAATACCAGTCAACAACTTACATAAATTGTATCTGAAGACTGAAATATGCTTTGTCCCCATACCAATAACACTCAACTGAAAAGGCAAGGAAGCTATAAAGCAAGATCTTAGACTTCAATGAATGCACTTTTTCCCCAACTAACCTTGCCAATTTTAAGTTAAAGCTCCTGACATCCTTTGCCTTACCAGCTTCTCAGAGATCACTTTCATTGAAAGCGCCTGAATGGAACAACGAAGCCAACGCAATTGTGCTTGTATCAGAGAGGAGGTGGAACGGGAAAAAAAGACATTACCAGAAAGAGCAGAAGCAGCAGAACAGTATGAATTAAAAAAAAGAACACCAACAACAACCCACAATGAACTTATTTAGGTCCCTATAAAGAAAACTAGGTATAACTGTTTTCATTTGAGTTTCAGAGTAAAGCAACATGAAATATAACTATCACTTGACTTCTTGCATTTTAGGTAATAGGTTTTCTTTTCAGAAAAGCCAATACACAAGATAGATAAAACTCAACAATTTGTATGTAAAGTCCAGACATATTAACTTGTCACTATTTCTACTCCTTTTTTGGACTGGGTAATACAACTTCTTACAAAAAGCTATATTTAAACCACTTTTCATAATGCTTTAGAAACAGCAGATGTTTTCCAAAATATTGACAAATACAGAAAAAAATGGGGGCATGATACAAACCAGGGGCTACAGTGCTGCTACAGAGTCAGATGACCTACTATACAGCTGCGTTACCAGGCAGAAAGAACGGAGAAGAGGACCAACACTACATCCTCATTAATCCACCTTCATATTGTCACCTGATCTTCCAAGCAGCAGCAGCTATGGAAACAGTGAGCCTATTTGTGATCTTCCTCTATGTTACAGCTTCAAGTATTCATATCTGGAGTTCCAACATAATGATTCTATTTTCTAATAAGTACTGCGTACTGCATACTCTCTCAGTAGATACACCTCTGGTTCAGAGTCTGTGACAACCTCTTATACAAAGAATCTTTTTCTTTTTTTTTTTTTTTTGAGA
>VZSC01009668.1:75060-97139 GCA_013398225.1 Steatornis caripensis
ACAAGAAATGCAACACAGCAACAAAACCACTCCCATACACCTAAGTTCAAGTATGTTACTTCTCCATTAATATAATGTGAGAGTGTCCAGATGTTCCAATTTCTTCCATTACTCATTAAGATACAACACAAAATCTTAGCTGCTATCACATTCAGCGCTGCTTTCAAATAAATGAAAAATTTTTTGGTTTGTACGGAGTCTGCAAATTCCAGCTTCCCAGTCCTGCCCTTAATCCAAAGTCAGGCAATATTATCATCACTGATAGACTGAACAGCAAAAGGCAAAGCTTCTCTCAGGACAGCAATTTAAAAGCTCACAGGGGACACACAGATCGACTTGCTCCATTATCAATGCATAGCGTAGCACATGCAGCCCTACTTCAGAAGAGATCATTGCATCCTTGCATCTACATCAGCTCATTCTTTAGGCTAGGGATGCACTTGCTGCTGCAGTGTCTTTGTTGAAGTATACTGACAAGTCTGATGCCTAAAAAAGCAAAAGCTCTTAATAGATTTATAATCTGAACAAACACATTGATTTGGACAGAAAATAATACAGTGATATTCTAGGGAAAAGATGCAAATCAAAGTAAGACTAGTTTTGGATGGTGCCTACACCACAGTCTTAAGGACTGGTAATATATATCCTAACCCAAGTTACTGAATTTAACATATGATTATTAACAAAGATGTAATGGGTTGTGACAACAGGGAGATCAAACTACGTGATTTAGTGTTCCCTTCCAGTCTGAAGCTCTATCCAGCTACACAACTGAATGGCATGGATTGCTAAGGGAACTTAAAATGTGCCAGTTCCATAGAGCTGGAGATAAAACAGATTGTAGCATGCTGAATACCATGGTAGGGATACCCAGTAGAATAAATGAAACTGAATTTTTCCAGCAATTAATCTTTTCTGATTCAGACTTTGTAGATACTACAGCATATTATACTGGAACACTAAACAGAACTTTATTCCTGTTAAGTATTTGCCATATCTTCTAGAAACGTCCACTCCTCCCTTCATCTTCCATCTTACAGGGGTAGGATGGGTGCTGTCTACATGCAGAGTCTGACAGCGACTGTCCTTATTTTTAGCAGTCTAGATAACTACAACTACCAAACGATCAAGGTTTTTAATTACTAAAGACAAGGTTGCATAAAAACTATCCAGTCACAGGGTGAGGGTGCAGGAATCTCAAGTTTTATTTTCTATACTTTTATTTCCTGAGTCTAACAGCTGAAATGATATTCGTATTTCCACTTAAATTGGTGTATGCTTAATTATGACCTGTTTGAGAAAAAAAGAATTCCCCAGAACTAGAGTAAAAGTGTGAAATATTGTCAGACAGCCAAAACAAAAGGTAAACAAGCCATGTTTAGAAAAATCTTAGATTTCATTTTACATGACACAATGAACTTTCAGGCTTTAAAATGTGATAAAGAATTATTTTTGTAGAACAGCCACCTTAACAACACTTTCTCTTACCCTAGAAAGGGTACTCTCATTAATATTGAGGAATCACACACAAAATCCACCCTGTCTTAGCAAGAGAAGTGACTTCACAATTCACTGGATGTTATGAATTAACCATTGTAAACTACACATCACACGATCTCTTCTGACTGTATAAAACTCACAATACCTACTGGATAGAAACCAGACACATTCTGTTTAACATTTTCATCCATGGCCTGGAAGAGGTTAGGAAGGGCACTCTCATCAGGTCTCATGTCAACACCAAACTGACATGATACCATTGGTGCACTCAAGGACACAGCTACTAGTCAGAGACTTAGAGATGCTGGAGGACTGGGCCAACAGGAACCTCAACAAGGGCTATTACCAAATCCTTCCGCTGGGACATACTAACCCCCTGTATCAGTACTGGTTGGGAAGTACCTCTACTGGAAAGGCCCCGGGGCTGTGGGACAAGGTGAGCCAGCAGCCTGCTTTGGCAGCAGATATTGCCAGCAGTATCCTTGTCCAGATCAAGGTGGTAGATCAAGGGAAGGTACTACCCCCCTCAGCACTCATTAAACAACACAGAAAAGAGTGTTCTTGTATTGGAGGAACAAAGTTACAAGATGTTGAGCAACTGGAGCAAGTTCAAAAGAGCACTTGACTAGTGAGCGGATGCTCAGGGACTGGGACTTGCTCTGCCTTGGGAAGAGACAGTGTGGGGGTGACCCAGGAGCCTCCCCATACCTATGGGAAGTTCATCAGGGAGATGGAGCCAGTGGTGCATGGTGGGAGCACAAAAGTCAACAGGTATAAACTGAAACATGGAAGGTTCAGACTGGCTATAAGAAGAAACTTCCTCCTCAGGAGGTCAGGTGGACAGCAGTGCAGATTGCCCAGAAAGCCTGTGCAATCTCAGTTCTTGAAGGCTTTCAAGACCCAACTGAATAAAGACCTGAGCAACGTGGTCTGACGTTGCAGTTGATCCTGCTTTGAGAATGTAGGCTGGATTAGAAACCTCCCAAGGTCCCCTCCAACTAGAATTATCCTATGCTGTGTTAAGATTCTAGAAGTGGCATGTATAAAAGATCTTTTTGTTAACCAAGTATCATCTATCCATCAACTTGCAGTTAAGTCTCTTGCAACACATGTGAAGCAGGACATTTTAAGTATGAGGAAGTACTATAATTTCTTGTGTAGGAGTATTAAATAAACTGAAATTACTGACTAACTGAAGTAGGTGACATTCTCTCCAAGTTAGTCTCATTGTAGTGGTGAAAAGTAACAGCTTTTATTCAAACTGGATCATCAACAAGAATTATTTACTTGCCTCTTTTTAGTATTTTCTAAATCTAGGTTTAAAAAAAAAAATCGAAGTATTTTCAAATAAATATAACCAGGCCAACTTAAACTTCAGATTTCCCAAACCTTAAAATCAATTAAAGCATTTTTCATAATTAAACAGATTACAGCAGAAACATCTGCTTCAACTGGATGGTTTCCTAAGTATTTACAAGTCAAATTTGGCTGTGTTGTTTTTTTGGTTGTTTTTTGTTTGGGTTTTTTTTTTTTAAAGTAGAAAAAATAACATTAAAAAAACCCCCAAACCAGTAATCAGAGGAGAACATGACCAAATCCTTACTTATTGCTGACCAAATGAAAAACTAATTTAACTGCAAGAAAGTATTAGCTGTTGAAATAACATCTTCAGCTGATGTTTGAAGTTCAAAACTGTCAGCTGTCCTTTCCAGAGAAAAATTAAGTATTTCTTAAAAAAACTCCATGAGCAGAAAGAAATAAAGTTATAAGCTGAAATGTAAGCCATTACCATATTTCAAACATACTGCGATGGTAGATAATCCCCTTACAGATGGGTTCCTCTGTTCCCATTACTTTGTAATTTCACATCAATTTACGCACTGGAAGGAACTGAAGGAAGTAACCCCATCTCTCCTTATATTCCCATATTGCTTATTTCTTCTGCTGGGCCACCTACACTCTTAGTGCTGGCCTCTGGAAGGAATCCAAACACAAAATAACCTAGCAGAATTATTATTTTTAATCTACAAGTTCCTAAACCCCACATTACCACATATACACTTTTTCCAGCCTCATTGTCAGAGCAGTAACCAAAAACTGCTCAGGAAAAAAAAAAAACTGGTCTTGATAAAAAAAGATTACCTTTTTTGAGCATAGTAAAAAAATAACCTAAACACAAAGGCTTTATAGGTAATATTTTGCAAGGCTTCACGTTATATTTGAACTCAGCATATATTTGGCTTGCATTTGGTGTTCCAAGGAATATGAGAAAACAAGAAAAAAGAAACAGAACTTTGGTTTCTTTTGTGTGGTATTTGTGTGGTTGTTTTTTTTTTGTTTTTTGTTTTTTTTACACATTTAAAACTTAAAGCACATATACAAAGTAGTCAATTTTCTCATCCAACATTTCATGCTCAAATATTTCAATCATTATGCTTATACAGTCTAACACATCTAAAATAAGTGTCTTGAAATCAAAGAAACTACTGAAACAGACAGCAACGATACGTTTAAACACCTCTGGAGAAACATTCAAGTAAAAGGAAAGAACTGTACAGGTAACTCAACAGACAGAGACACAATCTTCAAAGAGAGTAACTTTCACCGCAACACTACAGTGACAGTCAAGAAACAAATAAATATGGAATAATTTCATACAAGATAATTTTTCCTGAAGGCAAGGCTGCCAGATTCTCAACTTCAGTATAACAAAAACCTGAACCCTGTACCAAAGTCAAATACGCATCTAAATGAGGCTCGGGAACAGCAAGAGAGATACAAGTCATAATTACTTAGTTACAGCATTAGTATATTTGCAGGTCTGAGATAAATATGATCTCTAGCTCTCACTACAGAAATGAAGCAGCCTGTATTACTGTATGCCTCCATGTATATTCTGAATTGTACAAGGTTCTAATGCACATGTACTGAAATATTTACCATTAAAGAAGGAAGTTTAATAAACCTGGACAATTAAAATCATATATGAAATAATATATACTTATGTAACTATGTAAACAACAAATATAGCTTCACTAAGCACTGACTGCACAGAGAGTTTACTCATTAGCTGGAAAGATGACTACCATTGGTTAAAACCTAAAGAGTTCGTACAGCAAAAGTATTTGGTAATACAATATTTTCAGAATCCCTATCTCTGATTATTAAAAAAATATTTCCTTGAGATAGTATCTCTCTACAGCTGTAAGGAGGAAAAGACAGGTGATAGTAAAAAGGAGTTGATGATGTAATAGATTAAGAGAATTCTTTGCATCTTAGTGCATAATAAAAGAAGTCACTCATTTTCTGCTGAAATTTTCTCAATCTTCCATTGGCCTTTTACCAGAACATCAAAATTTAGTTTGGTGAATGACTGATAGCAACACTAGTTTAACTTTAATTCCTGCTGTCAACAGAATCCTTAATAATTGGTACAGATTCAGTTCCAGTAGCAGAGACAGCAATGCAAAGAGAAGCTGACAACTACATGTGAACAACAAATAAAAGTAGATCTGCCATTGTAAGTAATTCATTTTAAGTAATCAATTTAAAGTTGGACAAAGACCTCGTGAGAAAGGGATGTGAATTTCAACAGATAACCAAGCCCTCAAAAGCAGAACTGTTTTTGTGATAGCCTATTTTTTTTTTTTACAAGTAGAAACAGACCTTCCTTAAACTTGCAAAGAGTTTTAATGCTATTTCATATTTTCTTTAAAACATTTATTTTCAGAATATTTATGTTTATTCCCAATTTACAACTTATTAATTTCCCCCATTTCAGGAAAAGCGTTGCCTCGTATGACAGAGTTTTGGAAAAAAGTGAACTTTTTTTACTGTTACAGTTAATTCTTACGAGAGTTTTCTGACATCTTCCAAACTTTGTTCTTTTAAAACAGATCAACAATGAGCTAAACAAAAAATTTCTGAAGACATCTACCTTAAAAGACAGTACCGCTAAAGGGTTGTACTAACCTAAATTGATTTATTACCTTTAAGAACAACATAAGGAGCTTGCCAAGTTTACACCAAAAGATTAAGTTATTTTTAGCTTGCAATCCCACAAATTTAAGCCTGGATATTCAGTTAGTATTCTGCACTATTCACAGTAAAAAGTTCTTCGAGAGAAACTCCTTTCCTGCTGCTGCCTGTAAAATCTCACTCTACAGTGAGCTTTATCAAATACAACTCAACAGGCACGCCAGCGATGCTCACATTCCAGTGGTAACAGACATAAAACACTGTTTACACAGATACAGCTTTTAGTCAGCAAAGAGATCAGTATCACAGGAGCAGCCAGGGAAGAGTCTTGGTACCAAGATGAAGTAGCAGATTCTTCCTGAAACAGAGTAGACCTAGTTAGGCCTTAGAGAATTCGGGCAAAAGTTTTATCAAGTTAAACAACAAAAACATAGGAAACAGGTTAAAAAAAGAACATAATCTTTCAGTTTATCTGTCTTCCATGGCTTTAATTACCTTGAGTTGTACACTAACTCAATTACAAATATGTCTGTGCATCTAAGCTGCTTAAAGCAGCACAGTTGCATGTTTTAAGCAGCAGCAACTGCTTCTTTCTGTAGCAGCAACCTGTATGTGCTCTTTGGTAGCATTTTCTGAGCATGCACCAATCATGACATAGAACCGAAGCTTTTTTTTTTAATTACTGCACAATACAGAAAGTTATTCTCTTTTACCAACTCCACATTATCAACATTTATAACTAATTTAAAACCGTCAAGCCTGTAATGGATTTTTGTAGGCTGGTATAAGCAAATGATTTGTTCTGACAGCGTGAGCGCTGCCCACTGAGCACATGGAAAACACTGAACCCAAAGCTGTAATTCTTGATGAAAAGCAAGATGCATCAGCTTAACGTGCATTGCTTACAGCTGACTTTAAGGACAGAGAGCACCTATCTCACGCCTGCCCATAACATATCATGTAACTATATTATACGATACAGTATCATGTACAGAACAATTCAATTTATGTCACATTGCTTAAGAAAAAGAATAGTTACATAACAGATACATTAAAAATACTAGTGCTGACTTTTAAGCTACCAAAACCCTTGCTAGTGTCTTTATAGAGGAAAACAGTCCTTGCACTGCACTGTCAGAATGCACCTACGTGAGACTGGAGGCACCATGGAGGCTGCATTGGTGCCTCTGCTCACCTGTTCTCCATGACAGAGATTGTTGAAGCTGTTACTAACAGGGCTCCATGAATCACATGTTCCTGCTTNCAGTGTCTTTACAGAGGAAAACAGTCCTTGCACTGCACTGTCAGAATGCACCTACGTGAGACTGGAGGCACCATGGAGGCTGCATTGGTGCCTCTGCTCACCTGTTCTCCATGACAGAGATTGTTGAAGCTGTTACTAACAGGGCTCCATGAATCACATGTTCCTGCTTCTGCTTTTCCCACATCAGGTGGGCACGTCTCATCAACACCCAGAATCTTTTCTGTAACTACTAATCTCTTCAGAAGCGTCATGCAAAGCTTAAAAAAAGCTAAACATAACATAAAATTTAAGTCTGGAATATAATTGTCTTTCTTCACCAAATTATCAGAAAAGCCTTTTCATTTATGTAACAACCAGAAGCTCCAAAAATAGACAATGAAAGGAAGAAAAATGAGAGACTGAAATTAATGAACTCACAGATAGTACTCCTTGAAAGTATGGGTATACGATACATTTTCAGTTAGACTTCAGAAAAGAACAAAGTTAATTTGTAACAATGCTAAAGGTAAGAGAAGATCCACACACCAGGCTTCCACAGTGAGAATTAAAAGCATGCTAACTTCAGTATCTGCAACTTGCAGGTGAGAAACTAAGAAAGAGAAACCAGATCACAGGACACAGAATACTATGCCACTGCTGCTTACTTGCAATAGGTACCACAAGATTAATTAAAAAAAAAAAAAAAAAAAAAACAGAGAAAAACCCCCACCTGCTATTCAGTGTATCTTCCTTGATAACCAGAAAAAACAATCCTTAATACTGGTTCAGTTCCTTGCAATCTTATCTCTCAGATCTATAAAATTCACCAACCTCGCTGTCAGGGAGCAGCAAGAGCAGGGCTTCTCCACAAGCAGGGAGCCACAGACAACCTCAGCACAAGCAGTGCCTCCGCAGCAAATTACAACCCTGAAGTATCCGAACAGGTTGGGCGGAGCCACGAGGTGAGAGTAATACATTTCACCAACAGGTCTCAGGGAGCAGCAAGCAAAGGAATGATCCAAGGTCGATCTGGGAAATCCCACAGACAATTCTAGACCAGCCAGAAGCAGGGCAGGCTCAGCTGCTGAGCCTGAGCTTAAATGGAGCTCCAGGGCCCATGGGCAGAGGGTGTGGGTCCAGGGCGCAGGTGATGCTGGTCAAGGCAATTAAAGCCTGTTAGTGCCATTGGGGCCTTAACACTCAGCTTTCTCTGTTGTTTTTTATTCCACTCACCACAAAGTGAAAGTCAGTTTTCAAAAAATTTGTTAAAATGGGTACTTTGCTGTCCCACAGGGTTTATTTCATTTTGAAATAAAGTGTCATTTAAATACTTGAACCAGCTTTAAGCAGCTGAACAAGGCTTAGCATTGAAAAAATGTTTTATATACCTCTTTAATAGTCTTATATTAAAGATATTCCGGGGTTTTATGGCTGCTGTGCTTATTTTTAAAAGCACTGCATAAAACCAAGGATACTTGTCCAAAAAAAGCTGAAAGGAAGGTAGAAAGAGTTAATCTTTGCAGACAGTATAGAGACAAAAAAAAAACCAACCCCAACAATATGTATGGTCCAAAACAAACTAATATAACTTACCAAAGATGATTTGAGAATGCACACAAAGATGCTTGCCAGCAGGTGTGAACTCGATAGCAGAAACAAGTCATTCTCCAAAATAGCACAAATGAGAAGAAGGAAGCATCATAAAATTTGACAGGTTAAAGGTAAGAAATCAGTAAGATAGAACAAAGAGCATTTGTGGAATAAGTTATAAAAATTAATTGTAAATCATTTTCCAAGCACAATGGGAGCAGAAAACGTGCTAGGTAGTATGCAGCACCTTCTGGGGAGTGATGTATAAGAGCACACGCAGAAGGTAAGTCACTAGTTGCCATTAGGGAATGAAGCTTCCCATCCTGACATTCTACTTCATGAGGGACTGGTAGGGCTGGGCTCAAACCTTAGCAGAGAAGAATGTGAAACAAACACACAAAGTGAACATTAACAAATAAGCAGGACCAGATGGTTTCCACCCAAGAGCTCTAAATGAACTCAAGGATAAAACAGCCGCACTACTAACCATAGTACGACATTAAAGGACTAAGTATGGTCACATCTAATTCTAAAAGCTTTTTTGAATATTCTGTGAAAACTTACAGCTCTGCAAACATGATGTATTTATTGAGCAAATTAGTAGAAACTGTAACTAAGAACTGGTTAGCAGGCTTGAGGATTCAACTTTGACATTCTGCGTAAGAATCAACATGGCTTTTGTAAACGGGACTGATACCTCACAAAGCTATTGGAGTCTTGTCAAGGTGTCAAAAAGCCATGGACAGGGGTCTACTTTGAAATGCAAAGGCTTTCAACAATGCCCCTTCCATAGATGCTTAAGGTAACAAAGCTGCCACAAGGCTTAATATCCAGCACGAGGAAATAACTGGCAAACTCATGGGGCAGTAGTAAATGGTCATAGCTTACAGCAGAGAAGTCACTGGTGGAACTCTGCAAGGATTGGTACTGAAATCAGAGATGCTCAGTTAAGTGCTCTGAATATCAACTATAGATGGTCCATTACTAAATTATCTCAAAGAAGAGACGAACAGGAAAGTAACCAAGTTTGCTGATACTACTTAGCTATTGAAGATAATAAAAGTAAGATGACTAACAAGACCAAATACCTAATTAAAGATGAAACATCACCCATAACACAGAAAGTATCTCAATCATAATTTATTGGAGACCGGCATAACATTTCAGGGAAGTTTCATCAAGGATCTTCACATTGTTCTTACTTTTATTTGGCATCTTTCTTTGACTGCTGTTGTTTGACTACTACTGTAAGACTACCAGCCTTACATTCTGTGGAAGAAACACCTAAAGATTATGACTAGGAATTCACATCAGCTGGAGCAGCTTGAATTCACAAGTGATTAACCATTAAGCTCAACTAGAAACATGTGTGCTGTTTTAACAAAAGATATATTTTAAAAGGAAAAAAAAAGAGTCTCACATTGAGTGAGGCAGGCACTTAATTGCACTGAGACTACTTTTGCAACATGTACAGAACTTCAAACTACTCGCATCGTTTTACTATTTTACCAATTCTTTCAGCCTCAGTTTAAACTTTATACTAGCAGAGAGGTCACATTAGAATAATGAAGACAGCTATTGCAGCTAGTATATTTGCAAGATGGTTTCTGCTGTATTATTTTGTGACAAGTTCTACACTGTGAAGATGACTACTTCTGTGTTACTTGAACTGTCTGTGATAACTACCCTTTTCTGATCTCGGCATAGTCAGCACATCATGAACTTTCCTTTTTAAAGCCCATTTTTTTTTCCTCTATTGGTCACTTTCACTAAGTAACTACAGCACACATTTCACTGTGTTATCCTTAAGCCTATTGGAACAGCCTAAAGCTATGAATTAGGTACCAGACTACTTTAAGAATCACATTTAGCCAAGAACATATGAATGTTCTGATCAGCACCAGCAATTGACAATGGACCCTCAAGACAGCATCGACCATATTCTTCAGTTTAAAAATAAAACAACAAACCGTAAACCTTTAAGTTGTTTGGGATCTGTCCCTCCAACACAATATATTCCTTGCTGTGCAATACTTCACAGCTGGCACGTTAAAACTTGCATTTAAAATTACCTTCCTACCTATGAAGCGGAAACAAGTTGTTTAAAAAAAAAAAAATTAAGAAAATTGTTCCACTGTTTGTTAAGGGAACTGCAGGTCCATATGCCTGTTCCCTACACTGGGCAAAATAGCAGGGAGCATAACAGAGAGTAGTTAGTAAAATGTGTGCATAAATATGATTTATAGTGGAAGGGTTCACTTGGCTTTTTTGAGGAGAAGCCTGGAAACATATTGCAGTTCTGTGAGGAACAAGCAGCACGTGGTTAACGATGTTCCATCCAAGGAATCTACAAAGATTTCCAAAAGGCTTTCAAACAAAGCCAAAATCATTCACTATGGTTTTGGGGTTTGTTTTGTTTTAAAAGGAAATCAGGCAACCACCTGAGATAACAAGAAAAGCATAAGCCATAGATTGTAAATCCTTGCAATTCCTTCCAAAACCTGTAAAAAAGGTCAATCATGAGCAGTCAACATGGATTTACACAGAACAAATCATGCTCGACCAATCTCATTTCCCCCTGTGACAAAATGACTGTCTATGCAGATAAGGGAAGCGTAGTGAATGCAATATACATCGACTTTTGGAAAGCTTTTGAACATCTCACACAGCATTCCTATTTGAAAGCTAAGGAAGCCTTCCAGTTGACGAGTAAAAACACTGAATTGACTCACAAGAGATTCCTCTGGCATTACGAATAAGCCATAGAGGCATGGAAAGTATTCTGTACTGTTTGAACAACGCATTTATTACATTAGATACAACATAAAAGCATTCTGAACTTTAAATATATACTATAAAGAAGCACAGTGGCTCATTGGCAAAAAGTATACACATGGCAGAAAGAAAAGCAGATAATGCTCAAGTTAATACCTAGTTAAAAGGCAGCTTCAGAACAGCAATCTAATTCAGGAATTAGATTAATAGTTATTATTATCTCTCTCTCTCTCCCCTGTCTAAAATCCTTCTTTTCACTTATTAGCAGGATCTGCTTAGGAAAGCTACATGAAATGGAGGTAGTTCAGCGAACTGGGGGTTTGGTGGGGTTTTCTGTTTGTTTGAAGAGTTTCCTAATTCTCTGGAGTTAAGCAAGAACATGGTTGGTTGGTTCCATCTGACAATTTACATGAACCAAGGCAGAGTCAGTAAGAATCGTGGCTAGCAAGCCAACTACATCAAATAGTAAGCAACCTGATTACCAATCTTCAATAAAGGTTAAAAACAATATATCAGGAGGGCATATTTATCAAAAGAAAGTGTTTTGACAGACCTGAAATATGTTTTCTTTTGAGAATTTGTCTCTCGGGCATTTACCATTTTCATCTGGAATGGGAAAAATAAACATAAGACTTTCCCATAGGGCAAAAAAATGTCAGCTTTGGCTAGATCTCTAATCAGATTACTCAGCAAAGAAAAAACACTGTATCTGATGTTTTCCATCTCCTACTTCACCACTGTCAAAATTAAGTTAGACAGGAATACACTAGTATTCCCAGAAGAGGAATTATCTGTACCACTTGCCCAGCAGTTCCTCTGAAGCTCCATTTCAAGTGCTTTCATTGATTCCAGTTGTCTAGACAAACTGGTGTACTCGTGTCTGATAGCCAATTCCCCCATGACATCCTTCTCATAGTTGTTTTACTTTGTTTTTGTGTAAGTTAATTGTTTACACACAATATTGGCCTTTTCTGCTATTAAGCACAGTTCCTACTTTCATAGCTAAATAGAGTTATTCTAGGCCGTGCCAAGAAGCTACAGTATGCTATTCAGTAAAATTAGAACAAACAGGAAAATTTGTCATCTCATAAAATGCAGCACTAATTCATTTTTCATGACAGGAAAAATGTAATTATAGAGCATTTCTAATATAAAAGACTTTGCTGCATAAACTTAACACACATTTTGCAAGTTCCAACTAATTAAAAAAATACTTCAAAAGTGAATGGTTTTAGAATGTTGTAAGAATTAAGGATGTGAGAAGAGTGACAGAATATTCATTCATACTTATTTTTAATCAACCAACTGGGATACAAAGAAATTGTTTATGAGGTTTCTGAATATATCAAGATCAAATGGAATTACATAACATAAATGACAAAATAAATATAATCCTAAAGCAATTTCAGTAAATTACTGAAATTCACCAGTATGAATACCTAGCAAGTCTAGAGTTAAGATTCAGTTAAATTCTCTGAATTGAAACATAAATACTTCTTGACAATTAAATAATCTTCGTTGAAAACATAAGAAACAGAACAATAATGAAAACATCCTTTAATCAGCCCTCTGGGTTTAGTTCAGAAGCCCACTGACTGCTTCTTTCATCTGGATGCCTTGGCTAGAGAGGGGCTTTTTGTAATCGGCAGTCTAGAAGACTCAATATAGTAAGAAGAAGAATTCCTGAAGACAGAAATTTCTTCCTCTCAAAGGAAGTTTACATGAACTCCTCTTTCTCCCTCACTTAAACAGCTCAACATCTTCCCACTGTGCCCAAACCAGGGTGGACACCTAAACTGTACAGAATGCAAGTATGGAACCACGAAGAATTTCACAGAAAAGAAATCTCACTTAAAACTGGTTTGGGTTTTTGTTTGTTTGTTTGTTTGTTTTTTTTCTGCTAGTACCTATTAAAAAAATACCTCTACAAGCAAATTTAGCAAAACTATTATATTAAAATGAGTTAATCATGCAGCAACAGAAGCTTGGAACATTCACTTTCATGGTCAGAAGAAAAGGATTGTACTCTTAGGGCAAGCTATATGCAGAATTAATGTGTTTTTCACAACACATCCCAGCTGTGGACTAAATTTTTAAATGCCATTCAGAACTGCCAATATCATCATTCCTAATTTCTCTTGTTGTTTCTCTCGTTGTACTAGTATTACATGGGTTTTGCATTGAACTGAGCCAATTCTTTATTCTAGTAGCGATGAGTAATCATACCACTTTACTTGGCAGGTATTTGGTTTTTCAAAAAAAACATGAAACAAATCTGGAGACTACATAATTTTGAGAAAACTATGAAGACAGGCCAAAAAAACTTCAGAAATCATGAAGAACTTCTTAATTTCAAACAAAAGAAAACTGTAAAAACTTGCAAAAGCATTTTTAATAGAGTCAGATGTGACTATGGTACTTCAGAACAATGATACTCAGCATTTACATCACAATTATTTAAGTGTGGAGTCCAAGTCAACAGTAAGGGTATAGTTTGCATAAAGCATTCACAGGAAAGAGCAACTTAAGAGCAGAAGATGCAATTTAAACATACTGAGCAGGGAAATATGCAAGTTGGATGACAGTGAACACTTCATTTCATTCCACACCTCTCACAGGTTTAAGCATCTAACAATCAGATAAACAGGTCTGAAAATTCGCTATCACTAGAAATGGAATTCTAAAATGAGGAACCTTCTTGTCTTTCAGAAGATCATCAGGGAAAGCAGAAGGGAACAGGATTTTGCTTATCCACTACCATTTAAGTAGGATGCACAGAATCCCAAAAGTGCAGTCATTTGAATAATTACTCAAAAATTGGTAAGTTACAGACTCACTACCCAGCCAGAAGAGTTTTAACCCATCCTGTGTCACCAAGAAAATATTCACCTTTTTTAGCAAGTAAAAGAAGTTATTTCACTTCATACACTTCCTATCTGAATTGTAATATTCCGTAGCAAACACTTTATAACCAGACGGACTAGACAGGGAATTCATGAAGCAGTATTCTCGAAGTCCGCTGGTTAGAGCACTTATCTGAGACAGGTGACATCTACCTATCAATCAGCCACTGAAGACTTAGGTGGGAGTCTGTTCTCTAATTTGGTGTGAAAGAGCTGCTGAGATACTCAGGTGGCGGTCCTTTTTCATGTATGATGAGATAACTCTTGGAAGTTTATTTAGTACATGCTGATTTTCGTTTATGTCTAGACTCCCAGAGAAGGAACTAAAGATCATCTCTCAGATATCTTACTTCCTACATCAGTGTCGTGCTAGGAATCTGGACTTTAGTTTCTTGTCCAGAAAGAGAAGACAGTAGGCTAAACCAAAACCATACTCATAATTTCCTGATGGCTTTCATCTGCCAAGAAAGATACTTGCCCAACCTAGACAGTCAAGTATTTCTACAATATCATGTAGTGAGACATCAAAAGATGTTGGCTATAATCTTCCCCACTACATTAGCTTTTTTGAATAGTAGCAGTAAATAGGGTTTATAATAGTGACTTAGCATTCGTACACTTTACAAAGATAAAAGACCGATTGTGACAGCAAACTGTCACCCTCCGAAGCCAAAATGCAAGTGTAATGCAGAAAATATAGCAAAAAATGCAAATTCCTTTTTTGCCTTATGAAGATCCCAACGTTATACCTCTAGCACTCGGTTGCCCTCAGTCAAAAAAGACATTCCATTACTGCACTCCAGTTCTTTTCTCCATCATGTCAACTCAGCAATAAACTCAAAATATTGGAATAGGAAAAAAAACCAAAGCCAACAACAGAAAGATACTTAAGAGCCACTTTACTTTGTAATCTAACTAACAAGTCAAGCTACAAGGAGCTGTCCATCTGGGTCGTCTTCCTCCTCCTACCTTTTTCTCTCAGAAAGCTCCTTAGTTCTTCCAGCTTCTAAAACACACTTCATTAGAAAAGGTGATTGGCCATTAAAGTTAATAAATAAGAAAACTTAACACTCAGTGAAACAAAGCTTTGGGCTTAGCTTTTTTTAACGGAGATTAGGAATACAGACCATATGGATACTAATACACAAAACTTAGTTCTTACTTCCCTGTAAGAACAAGAAATATCTTTGTGATCCATTACAGAACATTAGCTTTTTGTAGCTACAGCATATGTTAGTTTCTATAAGACAATAATGTAAAAAATGTAATATAAATTATATTCCACTTTGGAAAGGCAGATTAGTATCTCATTTTGCACGGCTGTAACATGCTGCATTTTCAATATTGGTTCTTAAATAAAGCTAGCTATTTTTCAATAGAATTCTGGAAAATGCTAAATACTATCAAAATGTCTCAGAGGTGATTAACCTTTTATGAAATCAGGAATTTCAGGGCACACTACCTGGGGAGGTTAGCTTCCACTGTCTGCAACTGCAGGACAGACTGTCATCATGTCAGCGATGACATAACAACTTGGGTGAACGGGCAGGGAACAGCCTTTCTGTGCCCAGGTTTACATGTCTCCTTTCTCTGGAATAAGGAGCCTGAATGCACTTTAGGGCACAGGCTTCAAGGAGAAATCTGAGAGCGCCTCTGCCCAAGAGCACATGAAAGCTCTAAGCTGGAGCCTGGGCGATGAAGGCTTCCAGCTCCTGGATGAAGAACTGGGAACTTTCTAGAGTGTAGGTAACTATGAGCAAAGTGCCTTAAAAATCTACAAACTCTTTGGCATATTACCTTCATCTCATCTGCTGCACAACTGCTATCCACTAAAATACTGATTGCTATTAGCAATGTGAAACAGGCAACAGTATGAAGTTCCATCGGTAGTTTCTGATCTCCTACAGGTTTGGGTTATTGTGTGGGTTTTGTTTGTTTGGGGTAAGTATTCAGGTTTTTTCCATAATATTTTTTCAATTATTGTTGGGGTTTTTGATCCTAAAAGTAAACATGGGAAAAAATGTTTTACCTCAAATTGGAAAAGCAAAACCAAAACAAAGAACCTTTTAAAATCAACTATTTACAGTTTTTCACCTGTTCTCTGAGAATTAGAAATAAAGATGCTAATCTGAAACTAGCACCCAATACCTCTGATGAGACACAGTTAAGTAGTTTAATATCAATAATTCTTTTCATAGAAGAAAAATCCTGAGATCTTTGCCTTTTCCCCCCCACCTCTCAAGCTGAAGGCAGGGAACTTTGTTCACCCCTTCTCAGACTGCACTCTCTGTAGGTCAGGCACCTTTCTGGACCAGGACATGTAAGCCTTTCTGACCTAGGAGGAAAAATGGACAGCATGTTATCCGTAAAACCTGTCTGCATCCTAAATGACTCTCTGCCATGCTCTATCCAAAATAGATTAATGAGACAGATTTCCTCTCTGTCTGCTTCTCAGCAAATTTGTGTTCCATGGTGAAATCATGAAGAGCTTCAGGGCAGAATTAATACAAATTGATTAAAACAAACTAGATCTCTATTATTCTTCATTTGTGCCTGAAACATATGTTGATACACTACATTAAATTTCATTAGTAAAAGGATTTATTAAATATCCTGATTACTATTATTTTTTCTTCGAGTATCTTATATTCTTAATCTAAGATGCAGATCAATTTTTTTTTCCCCTGGTGTCCTGGGTTGGGCTATGATAGAGTTAATTTTCCCCAGAACGCTGGCAGGGGGTAGCCGACCCAAAGCAGCCCGGCAGGTATTCGATCCCCCTACCGTCCCGCCCAGCCCACAGCCGGGGGCCGGGCCGGGCAAGGGCGGGGAGCGGCCGGGAAGGGCGCGGGGCGGCTCCGGTTCCCGTTCCGGGTGGTGAGCGCTTGTGCTGTGCATCACTCGGTTGTATTCTCTCGTTAGCGTTATAGTTGTTATTGTTACTGTTCTCTCTCTCTCTCTCTGCTGCTGCGTTAACCTGTCCTTATCTCACCCCACGAGGGCTGCCCCTTTCTCTGCTGATTCTCCTCCCCGTCCCGGTGGGGGGTGGGGGGGGTGCAGTGAGCGAGCGGCTGCGTGGTTCTTTGTTGCCGGCTGGGCTCAAACCACGACACCTGGGAATTCTAATAATAACTACACATTTTTTTAATACTCTTACTACTGTAAGCACAAGGATAAGGGACTAGTAAGGAGTCTTCCATTGGGAAGACTCGAAAAATTTAACTTTGCTCATTAAATGGCATAAGCATTCCATCCATCAACTGAAAAGATGGAGTAATGAATAAATAAATACTACACAGTAAGATAAAAATCCCAAATCTTGGACAAGTGGTGAGAGAGGGAAGGAGAAATATAGTCATATTTCTAAGTTTGCAGAGCACAGAATTACAGAGTTCAAGCTGAAGCGATGGCTTATCCTTTCCACAGCAGATTTGTGAGATCAGATTTAAACCTGCTTTACTGCTTTCCCCAAGGACGCCCAACGCCCAGCAGCAGCCACAAAGTGCAGCTGGGATTCTTTGCACGTCTCCTTCTGACCACAGGGATTCTCAAGAACTCCAGTCTTCTCAGGTCTTCTAACTTCACAGCCTCTAATACAGGTACACTGTGGGAATAGGTATTTACAGCCATTCTTTTTCTAACAAGGTACTTTTCTTTCATGGGTATGTTGGATTTTATTTAGCAAAGGTTATCAAGTATCATAGGCATTCTCTCGGTTCACAGAAACAGCTTTGTCAACTTTGTGATTTCCATACATGTTCCTTACAACTTGAGAGTGAAATTCAGTAAATCAAGCTATAGTCTTGAAGCTGATCGGCATGTTAGTGAGCACTTCAGTAACCACGTACTATGCATGGATTTGACTAATTTTATTTACTTCAATGTTTAAGTTTGTAACGTCAGATGAGATTTTGAATTCTTCTCAGTATTAAAATATACATACATTGTACTTCTTATTTTTATAAATGTCAGCACTATCCATCCTAGTTTACATGGAAAAACTTCTGTCCTTTAGTTCCTCACCCGCACCATACTTTGAAATAATTCCAGCTGCACAACACTCCAATCCTATTTTCTCTTCTCCAAGCTTGATGTAGTTTGTTTTCTATTTCAGGTCCCCGAAATGTAAACAAATTTCTTCCAAAAAAATGTACTTTGGTAAAGGAACTAGCCAAAAGAAAGGTGATGCTAAATAAATTACAATTTCTATTTCACTGTAACAGTAGACACATCCAACTATTACAAGCATTTAAAATCTAAAAAAAAAGAAAACCAAACCAGCCCTAAATTTAGTCCAACAATAGACTTACTTAACTACCCAATATAAAAAACCAATTTGCTACAATATCAGACGTGCAGAAATAATAGCATTCTTCCCATTTAGTTTCCAAAATGAACAGCCTTTGAGATGAAAACACACACTTGTCAGGATGATCTCCCCAATGCAAATGCCAATTTTGCAGAACATAACTCTGTACGCACTAAAGATTATAAAACAGTTTTTCAGGGTCAAGAGAGATTTCAGGGCAAAAAGCTACATTTACCTCATCTGAATAAACGATAAAGATTAGAAATCCATTAACACAGCAAGAAGATACACAATACATCTGTTTTCAGTTGACTTCAGTAATCTAGACTCCATTTCTACAACTGGATATTTTCCATTTTATTGAAGAAATAAATGGCAGATTAGACAGAACGATGTTTAGATTTGCATTGCAACAGACAAGGAAAAAAAAAGGTTGGTCAAACTGCAGAAGCAATAACAATGAAGTAAGAAAAACTACCACAGAATTAAGTTGCTAGGATACTGAGCACTAATGTGAAATCAGATATAGCAATTAAAGTAAAACTATACTTTCAGGATGTAAGAACAAAACTATTTATTAGTCTGAGCTAAGTAATTAAATGGAATATTGAAAACAGAAGTAAATGAAGGAAAGTCAATTTGGTATCAAAATCTTGAAAGGTCAATTGATACACCATTAAAAAGACAGATATCAATTAGACAGTAGCAAGTACACACTAGAGCCTACATTTTCTCTTACACCATCAACAGGATCTTCTATTTTGGAAAGTTCTAGTTTAACAATTTTCTCAGTGTTACTGAGAAGCTAGTGGTAGCACAGAACAGTAAAACCCAAGTGCTCAAAACACAGAAAAAAACCAAGTAACAACCTGCTTGGCATCTACCTGCAACACTGCTGTAGGATTCTCTTACTAGAGCTGCATGGATAATAACAAAATAGTCCATCAGAAGAATTCTGTAATAGGGAGGATTAAATTTAACCTCTGCTTCTTCAGAGTTTTAATCTCCTTTTATTTTCTAAACTAAACTCAACTTAGATCTCTAAATCAGTATGCAGATCTCCCTCCATCTTATTAGGGTATATAAGAGTACCCAAACTCTCCTTCTTTAACAGTACCTAACTAAAGGTCATTCAGCAATGAGTTTGGATAATGTTGTATGAGGTATAGAATGACTATGAGAACTCTCAGCAAATTACCAAAGTATCAATACATTCACTACTATTTCACATAATACCTTTTATTGCCAATATATTTCACAATCACTCTTTCTCAGAATATACCTTAGGAGATGATTTTTGTTTTGTCTGGAAAAAAATTACTATTTTCAAAATGAGGAAGTCCTCACAAGCAACGTTTGTTTCACTTTAGTTTTCCACTTTTATTTTGCTCCACTTGTATCTTGGCCTACACACTGGAAGTAAGGGATCTAACTATTTGGGAAGTGGATCAAAGAAACTTGTGCGTATATAAAACCTCAAGTAACCTTCTGCAAAGTCTCCCTTTTAGTTAGCTTTTACCTACTTAAATACTGTAGCTGTGTGAAAAGAAATTCCTCAAATGAGCGAAAATAATTAAGTAACACCAAAAAAAAAAATCAATAAAAGTAAAGGAAATACTGAAATACAGAATTTACTTCAACTTGTAGAAACAAGCACATCAACTTTAAGCAATGATTTTTCTAGACTCCAGTAGCAAGCTTGACTTTATATGAATATACAAATTATTCTTGCCACATTTTCATTGAATCAAGATTTACAAATTCAGCCATGAATATGAGAATATCAGTGCATCACCTAGTATGTAACAAATATCTGACATACTTCTTTGGGCAACTATGATTTCTTTAGGTTATGGAAATGTTGACTTCTGCATCCCAGGCATTCTAGGTATACAAGTTCCATGTTTTCATTACCTTAACTGAATTTACCTATCTGTATTTGGTATTTTATTTGACCAACTGATAGCAAGTTGAAGCACATTTTAAGGGTGGTGAGACTCAAAAAATCTTGAAAGCCGCAACTGAAAATGCTAATACAAAAGCTACATGTCCAAAAAGATGATCTACAAACACAGCGGCCCAATAACAAAGCTAACAGGTTTAATTGTCAATACAATGAATACACAGGTAATATATTGAAGAATTATTACAAGTTTTAACTTCAGAATATAACTTCCTGCCTTGACTCTTAAGTAATTTTTTTAAGACTTACTGACATTCAGACACATATCACTCCAGTTTCACTATAATTTTGTCTTTAATGCACAAATAAAATTCCAACTAACAAATTGGGTTTATCTCTTCCTTTATGTCATAAACACTGCAGTTCAATATGTATTTGAAAATAAACTCAAAGCATATTCTGATACTCAAAATCTTCCACAGAATAAGTTCAATATGAGAAATTATCTTTCCCTCCATGAAAATGATCTTTTATGAAATCTATGGTCCACTCAAACAACAGACTATCCACACATAATAAAGCTTGTGAACTTGAGAAACAAAATAAAGGGCTTACTTCATAGTAAGCTGTGATGGTAGAAATCACTACCTTTCTATCAAAACCCAAGATAAAGCAAAGCACTTGAAGCACCTACATTATCACATCCCTCTTCAACAAAGCACATAAAACTGTCATCCCTTCCAAGTAAACCAAAGTTGTCTAGGAGCTCAGACACTGCATGTAAAACTCACTTATTGGTCTACACTTTCTACAGTTATTTCACCCATGCATCAAAACAATACACATTCCTCAATTTATGTAAACATACAATATACAGAAAATATTAAACCATTTGCCCTACAGACTAGGAAGCTGAAATATTCTACCTGGAGAACCACAGATGAAAGAGAAGACAATGACATACTTTCACAGTAAGGAGTGGCATACGGGCTATGGATTGGGCAAATACTGACTACTGTTTGATTACACACATCTAGAATTAACACTTCATGTATCAAGTGCTAGCCTACAAAGTTTGGAAAAAGGTATTCATACAACTCAAACTCTGGTAGTAGTTTAGTCAAAACTATTATGGTACACATTCTGATCTAAGCTTTTTCAGACACATATGGTTTTTCTTTTTACTTAGTTAGGTATTTCATAATACACACATAATAATTCCATAAAACAGACACAATAAGAAGACTGAGCTCTATTCTTTTTGGAAAAGAAAGAGGTATATTTTTTTACCTTTACAAATCCAGTTTTAAGGATATTTTTTAAAAAGAGAAGGCTGGCCTCAAAGTATAGAGAAGTTGTTACATTATTATTTTAAATGTAAGTCAAGAAGCCACATCACTATCAGCAAATTATGTAAACTTGATAATATATTTATTTTTAATGTAACTATTCACATACTTAGAATCTGCCTTTCATCCATACCCTCTATGTTCTAAATACAGATTGAGAATAGATGTTCTAAATATGAATGAGAACTGACAAAAATTATTAGGACCTTAAAGCTCCAACTTTTATGCTACTGAATTTTGGGAATTAAACCATTTCATTATATACAACTGTCCAAACTTTAACTTTGGCACAATAACCCCAAAGGCATGCCTTCAGAGTACTGGAAGCATGAGATGGCCACAGTCCACCTGTTTCACCTGCTGCTTTGCTGCAACCTCCCTTGAGAGCCTGATGAAATTCAGGGGTCCTGGGTAGTCAGGGGCACGTGTGTGTGGCACGGGCACCTCAACTCCCTGGGGAGTTGCCCCTAGCCAGAGTGGATAAGGCTGGGGATCCTGAAGAGATGTGCCACCTATTTCAATCCAGGGG
>VZSC01009668.1:97918-117725 GCA_013398225.1 Steatornis caripensis
GCTAAAGCTGGGAGGAGCGGAAGCCGGGGGGCTGGTCAACAGCAGTGTTCTGTGCAATAAACGTCTTGCTCACTATAAGTTGGAAAGTTTGCTGGGGATGGCCCTTCTCCCTCCTTCCCTCCTCCCTCAGTGGTGGCCGTCCCTGGAGGGTCTCACCCGCCCTCCTGCTCCCGAGGCCGCTCTCCCCTGTGCTGTGACCGCCGCGCTTTCGCTGGAGCTGTGGTGCTCGCGCGGCTCGGCATCCAGCACTCACTGCTGGGAGCGTGCAGCTCGCCACTGCTATATGGACCGAGTATAACTTTGTGTGCTTTATATTATTATTGATATTAATATTAGTTTGTTATTGTTATTTTATTAGATCTGTTTCAATCATGGATCTCCTTTCCTTTCCCCGACTCATCCTTCTCAGGTGGGGAGGGGTCACTGGGTGATAGAACAGCCGGCTGAAGGAAGGCATTGACTTCAAAAGTTAACGTGTTTTACCACACCAGTGAATTAACACCTATTAATAGAACCCATAAGTACAGAAAATGAAGCGGTCTACTTAGAGGTGCCAGAGCAGACTGAGCATTTAAATTAATTAGCTTCGAAGCTCCTAAAAGCCACAGGCAAATTTCCTGTCCCACACCACATTACAAAGCAAACATATGCTGTATACAGTTATGAAAAAAACCCACTCATTTTTCTACTTCTAAGCAGAGAAAGCTGACAAAGAACATACTAAACAAAGGTACAGGCATGGGCAAACAAGTGACAAAACCAGCTCAGCCTTATCTTGCAATTTTAAGCACTACAACAGAGTGGTTATAACCACACTTTGAATATCGAATTCCTATTATCTTAATTTATAACATGCTCTCTAATGCATGATAATTTTATTAGTAGAGATCAATAACAGCTCTGTTTTTCTATCACTTTTGGCTGTACCTATTAATATGTAACCACAATAGTCTCCTTAAATAATTATATTTACCTTTACAAGTATGGAATATCTTACATAAAACTACTCTGCTGTAGCAATTTTACTGTGCAAAAACCCTTTGTTCTCAAACAACAAACTATGTGAGATTTTTCAAACCAAGTAAACACTCTTCAAATTCAACACCAACACTAAAAACAGACTGTTTCATAAATAAAACTTTCCAGGCCTTGCACTACAGTCTGATAACAGGGTAGGACGTGAAGCTGACCACAGACGCAGCAGAGGGAACATTGATGCCTGCAGTGTCAAAACACCCATCTGCAAGACCCAGCATGGGGAAGAAGAGGTGTACTCGGCTTCAGAGTTTCAGTGGGCTGCAGCTAAATTTCAGCAAAAGCATCTGTGCGATTCATTACACCAGTGAGCCACAGCAAAAACTTTCAAACTTTTTTAACTTTATGGACCTACTGAATCCTGATGCCCTGGAACTGAATAAAGTATTTTCACTTGTTTCTATGCAGGATCTTTAAGATAGTAATTACCTGCAAGTATGCATGCAAATGGCCGATTCAGAGATTTTAACACCATAACAGGGGAAGTTACTTTTCACTGTTCAAGGTCCAGTACTCTGAAAGAATGAGCTCTCAATGGAATCTGTTACCCCTTCTTTTTCTCAGTCACTCATATTCCCTACTCTCCAGTATCCATTGTATTACAAAAGCATCTACAATGCTGTACACGTCTACTTACACACAACATCCAACAACAGGCTCTGCGTTGAACGGCCATTGAATCAGACAGGCAGCTCTCATAAGCCAAGAGAACTCGCTAGCTTGTTTATGTCCAACACACAGGCCATAAACTTTGAAGCAGCTAAAAGAACATAGAAAACTGCCAAAGTACTTCTGTTAAGACGGGAGGAAGCTGTAATTCACAAAAGGATCCAGTAAGCTGCCTTCTGTGCCTTCCCAAATACCCCACTGGTGGATGAGGGATAAACCAGCCTTTTTGGATGGTTTGGCCAAAGCAGGGAAGGGGAGGAAAAAAGTTTGTTTTGACATGTAGAAAAGCATGCGCATGTCTTCTACTATTACATTTTTCACTTTCACCTGAAAGATCCAAGACATCCAAAAGAGAAGAGGGAGAGGGGAGTGCTAGCTTTGGGTTTTGGTTTTCGTGTTTCTAATATGACAAATACTTTCAGACAAACTCTACGGACAGATAACAAAAGAGTATTCTTAGCTCATGCAAAAGCCAGACAGGATGCTGAGAAAAGAGCTAGACAGAAGTAGAGAATTATGTTGACTCTAAAAACGGAAATTAACCAACTTTCTCATTTTTATTTGCATACACTCAAGTTACAAATTATTCCATTTTCTGAACTTAAAAATTGTTCTAAAAGACAGGATGTATGAAAAACAGTATTTTCTTATTACGGATTACCATCCTGATTTCTAGAGGAAGGGGAAGAAGTCAGACCCTCCTACGCAAGTTAGGCATTTCTGCAGCAAATGGAGCTCTGATATACGTTTTCCCTCTTACCAAACTGATCACATCCAGCCACTTTTCAGTTCTCTGAACTCACTAAAGAACTGAAGTAAAATGACCATTTTCTCCATTTTCAGTCAGACTACATTCTCTCTCTCTCTCTAATCCTCCTTCTCTCATACTCAGAAAATGAAACCTCATTTCTGGGCAGGTTGTGGAGAATAACCTTTTTAGAAATACTTCTGAAACATGCAAATTTATCCCTGTGGACATAAGGTTATGTAAGAACCAAGCTTAATGAACTTGTGGCCAAGGTGAGGAGAAATAATGGCATGGCTTCTTGATTGCACAGATACCGCTGATGTAAAAACAAATAAATGAACAGCTTTTTTCTTACACACTTGAAATCTAGAAATTGAGAGTCAGAAGCCTCTTTCCCTGAGTATAGAGAAAGCCTGGGCAGGTAAGATAAACTAATGTACATTACAGCATAATGTGCACAGTTAACATGAGCTAACATAAATCTTCCATATCATAGCCAGTACGGAGTCAATTAAAAATGAAAAGTAAACCTCCCCTGACTCCCAACACTTAAGATTTAGTTAAGGGATGATGAAACAGAATTTAATTGAACTATTTTCACAAAGTGCAGAAATGCTTAAAAGGGTAAATACGCTGTTTATATTAACTTTTTTTTTTTTTCTGTGAAATGCTGATTTAGTTGGAGCCATACACTCAGTCCAAGAAGTTCCAAAGCTTGTTAAGTTCAGAAACACTCATTAAGGTCAAGTGTCATAATTAACAGAATCAAATATCATAAGCAACAGCACTACACAAACTTAAATAAAAGATAGTGTCATGATGGTTGCAATCTTAGAACCATGTCCGAATACCAGTTCAGTAGCAGAAAAGCCAATATGCCAAATGGAGCATCTGCTTTTTAAGAAAGTCATAATGTTGTTGCAGTGAAGATCAGGCGTTTTATTTGTCTGACTAAATTTGTTAGAGTATCCCGGATTACAAAATTTGAAAGCGAGATGAGAATTGCTGATGTTTGTTACTGGAATATGCCCTTTAGATAATTACCTTGAAAGCATGCTGTGACAGGAGTCTTTTGAATGCTTATATGTGGAATAATATTGAATAAACATGGAGATCTCACAAGATGCAAGGACATAGGAGTGGGAAAATCAGTGTTTGTTTCCCTTCTTTTTACTATGGTGGACAATCAAGGAAAAAGGAAGAAAAACGCAATTCGATTTTATATTCAAAACAGAGAAAAAAAATCAGTAATATACCATGATTAAACCAAGAACAAAATGTTAAATTCTCATTTTATGGTTTTAGAAAAAGACAGGAGGAAAATACTCATCAATAGCTAGGTGGACTGTATGACTGACTTTAACATAGGAAGAAGGCTATGAATTCAATCAGTTCTCCCTGATCTATGCTGGATGGCTATTACAAAACCAGGGTTTACTGCACAGTTTAGAACAACATAAGGTCTCAGAATCATTTATATAATTATTTTAATATATTTTATATAAATATATAAAAATAACAATATTTTTCTTGAATATATTAAAGTCTGTATTAAATTTAATATCTTACAGTCTTTAACATAATATATATATTTGAAACACATTTGGTTCTTTTTAAACTGACACATATTTGGCACACTGCCTTGGCCAGTTAAGGTATTTGTAATGGTGACCAAAACTACGCATCATACTAACAACGCAGAGTGTTAATCTACCAAAAGTCTAAATTCAACTATACTTCTAGTTTGTATTTATTTTTTTGTAGTATGTATGGTACAGTGAAAGCAACACAATTTGAAATAATGAAAAACTATACACATATACATTAAACTGGTTTAGCATTTGTAGTTATGAAATATTTTAAAGGTCAATGCATACATAAAACAAATTCTATGACATTATCAAACCTGCTAATGTTGGCAGCTGTAAAATTGTTCTATGTAGCACAATTAAGATGTCTTAAAATGGGAGCAAAATAATCTTAGTGTCCCAGAGCACTATTCAAGTGCAAAGACATACGTAAGTCAACAGGACTCCAAGTGTGTCCTGAAACCCAAACTCGTAGATTAAACTTTCAGCAGTGTCAGGGTCATGTTGCCACATCACTAGAAGGGACAAATACATAATATTATTTGTATGTGTTCCTGCTTGAACCATTTTAATGTGGATTATTATAGATGTATAAAAAACCACAAATGAGATAGGATAAGTAGTTCTAAACACATGATCTGATTGGCTTCTTCTACTGTCTCTAACACGGCCCATGGCCATTGCTTTCTTCTCCTCCTTGCCCGTATTTCACAGGCCCTTGTCTCCTCACCACACACTGCTGCAGCCTCTCTTCCCTCTTGCTCTGGTCCAGTCTCACTGTGATATGCTCTTCGTCATGGCTTCTGCATTCCTCTCCTGTAGGCACCAGAGTGTTTCCCCATCAGCCCCTCTTCCCTACAGCTCCTCTGCTAACCTTCACCACTCCCCGAAGGTGGTTGTGCCATCTCCTGTGTACCTCCTGCTGCTGCTCTATCTGTATGGGCGAGTGCAGAACCAAAGGTACTCAGCACGGAGCTACTTACTGCCTCCAGAACCACTCCATGTTTCTCGGAGCTGCCAGGCACACAAAGGACGCCACAATGAAAACTCCCCTTGAGGCACACGGCCAAATGTAAAAGCTGAGCAAGACTGCACGCTCTACCTATCACCCTTAAAAAGCCTACTGGAAGACACAGCAGCTGAAGATGCTGACTAACACTGCCATCCAACTGATCTGTAATTTTCAGAGTATTTAGAGCGTATCTAACAGCTTTAAGTTGCAGAAAAAAAATGCATCCAAGCAAAGTTAGAAATCATGAAAAATTTGGTCATTTTCCCAAGCAAAAAATGTTTAGAAACAACGTAGGAGGATACTGATCTTTCTGGCAACTGACCCTGTTAAAACAAAACAATCATTCAGTTTTTTAATTTGTCAGCCCCAGTCTAATAATTTAAGTAAGTTAAATAACTTTCTCAATGTGCACTTGAATTTAGTAAGATTTTAACAGATGTCCTTTGTGGTAAACACAGCAAGTAACCACAATTTTGAGCTTTTTAAAATTATTACTTTCTAGTCTGCTCCAACATTAAAGCAAATCTTTGAAAACAGTCTGGTGGAAATGGATCAGTTACTTGACTCAATTGGTTTTTCTTCCTCCAGTAACTATGATGGACAGAAATCTTCTCTAACCATTGTCTTGGTGCTTACCAAAAGAACCCAATTTTAATTTGACTTGTAGATAAATATGAATCTGTCTGAATACCATATAATGAGTAGATTTCATAAGGCAGCCATTCTGTGTCTAACGTTGTAAACACTCTATAATCTCTGATGAAACTCTTCAAAAGATTCGCTCTAATATGCTCTACAATGGGAGCACTTCAGAACTTTGACTAAGTAAAGGAGAAACTGAAGATTGTTCCTGAACACCTATTAGATTAAATGTTCAATAACATGCTCATAAAATATTCTAGGAGAGTTTACATATATATGCACACAGAGTATTAGCACACTTAATGCCCATATATTTATTTGTATGATATATCTATATGCTAAAGAAGAAATATGAGTACTTAAGTTAAATTTAAGTCAACTTTCTAAAAGTTACTCTTAATGAACATTAAACTTAACAGTTGTAAACTTTCTAGGGGAAAAAGTGTAAGTCAAAAAAGCTTCAGTGTCAATCACATTACATGAAACTGCCACAAGTAAAAAGATGCCTAGACATATTTTCCTTTTTAAAAATAAAAATCAAGCATAATTCAATATACCAAACATTTTTTAAAATTATAAATACACATGCATGCATATTAATGCAATTTCTGTCATGAGAAGCTTTTATGAATTTAGAACTTACATTTGTTTAGATAAACAACTACAGATGGTAAAGAATCCATTTCAAAACTACATGCACTAATAATCAATGAAGCCTTGTTAACTTAATGCAATGCCAATTTACTGTTCCTAGGTGAAAATCAGCTTTAGTTTAGTAGAAATATTAACACTATATTAAGTTATAACTTCTTTATACTACTATCAAGTAACTTTACATTCTATTCTAAACTCATTAAAAATTTCTGCAAGTCTGCAAAGGCCATATTTTTAAAAGTTAGTCAAAAGTAGAAGTAAATGTTTATAAGTAGTTGAATAACAAAAACAAATGTAATTTGTTTTTACCTCTTTTGTGATTTTAACCCACAGAACAATGTTGGAAGTTCTGTAGGAGATGCTTCTTTTTAAGTCCAATCTCTATTAACAATTTGGTAGTTTTGGTCTGTAGGCAGACACTACTGGAAGTTAATACATTTCTAGAGTTTTCAACTTTCCAGATATACACTCAAGAACAGACAGAACCAGCACTGGGAATAAAGAAATCTGTTTGAGATGGGATTTGTGACTTACTTACTGCCACAAAGCATGAACTAGATGTTATATTATCTTACACATTGTCTTGTTAAGTAGCTAAATCTGAGTGCAGAATATAACCCTGAAATGAACAACTAGAAACCATTTCAGATTAAACTAGGGGATAAATAAAACTAAACCAGAAATAAAGTGGTTTTATTTCAGAAGGACAAAAGGAAGAATTAAAGTATCTGCACCAAGCCCATTGAAATGAGGTAGATAGATAGATACTTTCATGTAAGCCGGTCTGGAAAGAGCATCTTAATCAAAGTGAAGAAAACCAAGTCTGAGAAGTTTCTGACTTTACTGAATAGATAGCTACATGAAGAGATTCCTCTGATCAATTTGCAGCCAATCCTGTTGAAAACAAGAAGACTTACAAAAAAAGTATAATCATAAAAACAAAACAAGGCAAGAGTAAATTCATGCTTACAAGGATAAAAAGAACTATCAACAAGTAAAGTCTTGCAAAGAATATATACAAAGAAGATTGAAGAAAGAAAACTATTTCTATCTGTATCAGGGTTTTTTATGCAATGCAAATGGAATTTTGATTAAAAAGTAAAGCAAATTTCAAATTCTGCATCACAAGCTGTAGAATATTGTGATAACAGCAGTAATGGATACATTTAAAGAAAAAACCAAAACCACTGCCTTTTTTTACCACAAATACAAGGTGGGAATTAAATATCTTGTCTAAGACAGCAAATATTACATATATCATACGGAAAATAAATTCTACTAGCTTCCGCTTATTTCTTGAGACCCTCACACTGATCTTTGGATGAACTTCATTTAATATTCCCATAAGCAGCATTTCCAAATAGGTAAGAAGGTGCTCGTTAAATTTACTGATGGCAAACTGAGGAATAACAATCAGTATAGGCAAAAAGCACAATTTAACATCTAGAAAAAAATCATTACTTAAAGCACCGAAGAAATAAAACTCTGGAATTAGAAATTGTAGCTATTCATTCCTTTTGCATGCTATAGAGAGTTTTCTGTTCTAAGCTGATAGCTCAAGACTTGGAAGCAAAACAAAACAGAAAAAAAAAAAAGAAAAATCACACGTGTGAGCTCCAAATGTGGCAGTGCCTGTAAATAAAAAAATGTAGTAATCCAGCAGCAGTGGACATTAAAAACAAGGAAGGATTAGTACCAAAAAATTTCTAGTCTTACTTATAAATGAATTCTTAGTTCATAAAAGTGACTATATTACGTGGCAGCTTAGAATAGCAGATTAGTGCTGATGTATATTCTGAAAACTATTAGTATACGCTCCGTTCATAGAGGGATATTCACCCTCTGGATTGAGTCTAGTCAAACACACAGCATTTGGAATAGGAGTATGAGATACTTGTAACTATCCAAGAACTGAATTGAGGAAGTCACTCAAGTTGTTCTTCTGAAATCAGAGAAGGGAAGAATCAACCACAGAAACAAGTGAATCATTATTATTAAAGAGGTTCCACATAGAAAAAAAGTGAGGAAATAAGATAACAAACTTGTAAATTTTTTAAAAAAATAATCAATTGATAACCATGCATTTATATTCAATGTTTCACCCTGAAGCATATTTTACAATTTTACTACAGAAAGTATATGGAGCAGAAGCTTGTGCAAAACACATAATTTCTTCATTCTAATGAAGACCTTCAAAAACATTTTTAAGTTCCAATTTGATTATGACTAAACTGCGTATTGAGGCCAAACTAGCTACACATAGCAGGGATCTTTGCATTTCGTTTCCATCTGAAACTGCTTATGTTATTTTCCTATACCTTACAGCATTTTTTTTTTATGCCTCAAATCACGTTCTGTATATCTCCTTTCTGCTATATTATTGTACACTACTTGTCTCCCTCTCCTTTCCTACCACTATGTCAGAACTCTTTGCATTTTCCTACTTCTTAAACTCACCATTTATGTTACTATGTGAATGCAGCTACCAAGGAATGAGAGCAAGCTGAGCATCAAGCAACACTCATCTGGTTTAGGCCTTTATCTTTGATCTGGCCAAGCAAGTGCCAAAAAGATATTTTCATTTGCAGTACCAAATGCAGATGCTATGGGTCCAATATCCCTCTTTTACAGTACTTCACCTGGGCTTTTTCCATGCTCAAACTCTATTTTCAAAGTCAATGAAGTTGTATCTACCTCTACCTAGATAATTTCCTGGAGATTTGGAATTTTAGGATGTTAATTGTGTTGGCATAAGCAAAAATTCTGCTCAGCCAAACTGAAGCTATGAAACATGGACCAGCTATACTACTCCTCTTTTTTGGCTAACTGTCCTCCTCAAATTTTCAATTATTTGCCACTGTTTACAGTGATCAGCGGAGGGACAGATCTGTTTATTCAATTTAGTAATATCTTCTTGTTTGTCTGCCTGCTACCTCTGTATTTCTCCCAAATCTCTCCTCAGCTGATGGAGACATACCCAGAAACACCAACATGTTTTGTTTAGTTGAGCATTGTTAGGAAGGTGCAAGAGCGGGCAATGAATAAATGTTCTGCCATATTCTAAAGTTCTAAGCTGTGTAAGCATAGCCAGCAACTTCATTTCACACTAAGTACCACCTCTCCAAATTTACCATTTCCTGACTAGAAAGGCAACAAAGACTTTGGTAAGGGGATCAACAAATTAAAAAAACAACAACAAAAAAACACCTCTCAAAGAGCCCACACACCCACATCCACAACCACTCCTTATACCTAACACTATAGAGGAAGGTGGGGATATTTTTGCAGCTATGGTAAGATCAATGCCATCATAGGAGTGCTTTGGCTAGGTGGTCTCCAAGAAACTGCAACACGTATACAAAGCCATTCTTCCAAAAAGCAAAAGACATCAGGCATTTTGCCATAGAGCAAAAGAAGGTCTTACAATACAAGGCACTGTCCAATACAACTGAAGCAACATTGTAAGGTGCAGGAAGTATTCATGTTCAACTTCACAATTAAAGCAGTTGAACCAAAGTTACAAGAGTACAACTTTAACAGTTTTGTGACAGGGCATTGCTGGACCTCAGATAAAAGCCACGTAATTAAGACCTCATATGAAGATCCATTGTCAAATTTCCAGTTTACATGAAAACAGAAATTATGATTTTTTTTTTTTCCTCCAGTAAGAAAAGAAAATCTTCCAAATGCTTCTAGGATGTCATTATGAGTTTAAGCCAACTCCCATTTCAGTTGTTCTTCCACACATGTGAATTTCAGGTAACTCACCCAGCTTATGTTGCTGCTTATTTTAAAGAAGCTGCATCTATGAAAACATCCTGCATCCATCTGTTTATATTTTTAGCAAAACACTAGAGAAGAAAGTCCAAACTTGAAGTACTTTCTTTGCAGACCTTTATTGTTCATGGTGGAGAGCAGTTAAAGAGAGACAAGAGAATAATGCAAGGTTTTTTGTTTATAAGAGACTAAGCAAAACTGGGTTTATGATCCTTTTTCTTATTGCATCAAATTTTTAACTTTTTTTTTTCCATACAGAAGTTAGGAAAATTTGAGAACAACTACATAGATGTTACAGATAACATGATATCATCTGAGGAAATTTGGTCCTAAGTTCAAGCTTCTGGAAAAAAGGAAGCATGAAACAAGTTGACAAGTTTGTTAGAGAATGAATAGCAGCATTACTCTCATGAATCCTGCCTCCAGGAATTTTGTCATTCTGTATCAAACTGGTTTCTACTCCTTTTCTGTATTACTACAGTTTGCTTACTTGTAGATTTTTCCAGTTAACTATCAGCAATAAAGCAGATTCCGGAACAGAAAGAACATTTGTCATTTCTTAGAAAGTCCTAGTGCTTCCCTAATTCTTCAAATCTTGTTTAAGAACCTGATCTAGTAGTTTTGAGGGTCAAATCATGGTGAGACAATATTAAAAGAGGGCATTCTTACTTTCATTTTAAAGAGGAAAAATGTCCTTATCCCACAAGGATCAGAGAAGCAGTGTTGAAATAGGATATTCATGTCAAGCTCAACTAATTATAGTTTGATACTAGCTTTTGAGACTAGTACAGTCTGGGAGAAAGAAAAGGATTTGAGTTTACATCTAATCTGAAGCCTCTTTCACATGACTACACTGGTGTCTTCCAGCCTTGCAAATCTTATCCTTCTCCCCAGATGCTTACTCCATGCATATGTGCACGCTCAGGTTTGTAGATTAGCAAGATTAGTCTTTAAACTTCAGTATTAGCAAGGTGCATTCAGAAGATGTAGTTTGGCAGCCCTCCTCATCTGAGTCTCAGGAAGTCAATTAATAAAAATGTCTGGCACTGAAAATTTATTGGATGTACTTCAAATACATAATAAAATTCATGCTATCGTATTTTACTAGACATATTACCTTTTAACCTTGCTAGTAAATAGCCTTAACTTTTACAGGAGAATTACGGCTTAACAAAGAAATCTCAAAGACAGAAAAAAAAAACAATTATTAAACCAAATTCAGTGCAAAACTAGAGGCATTACAAGTGACCTCCCAGTGTTGTAAATTTTAGGTTGTTTGTGTGAAAAGAGGGGGTTGCATTAACATTTATGTTTGCTACCATTTAAAACTACTTTTTTGGGGGTTAATAATCTCAAATGCTTGCAAAACAACTGAAAAGCTTGAAAGTATTGGAAGTATTTATATCAGGCACTTTTGTTTCCATTTGTTCAGCTTATCTTGGAGTTTAAGAAATTCACAAGTTAGGTTTAAGGTATGAGCTCCTGCAGCTACAAACAATAAAGAATTTAAAAGAAATTAACTAAAATTGTTCCCTGCAAAGTTGCATTTAAAGAATGGCAAGCGGACATCCACCCAATTCATAGAAATTAATTACGTCTCTTCAGTGAAGAAGATCTGTTTCAAAGTAGGACAATTGCTGCAATGTAGTACAGCCTTTCACATCCAGCATTAACCACATGACCCACGATGACCTGGAACAACGCAACTCCAATGCTACTCAACTAACTGGTAACAGGTCTTCCATAATCCAGTTGTGCTGACATCAACACTTTAAAAAAATAGTACATATTTTTCAAGTGAGTTATTTACAGAGAGTAAAAATAAACATTTTCAGAAGTTTTCACTTTTATACTTCCAGACCACTTTAGTTGCTGCACTTAAATTATCTTTAGTTTTGCCCACTCTTTCTCATCAGAAGACACTCATGTACAGACACGTAAGCTATTAACTTTGAATGCAGTGCAAATCAAATGATGAAAGATATACAGTATGTTGAAACATGCACGTTCAATAAATGCAGACTATAGACCATATATTTTTACTTAGATAATAGAAAAACAACCTGTTTTCAGACTTTTGCACATTAATTTCTACTGACCACAATGGGTACTGCACTTTTGTAAGGTGGCCTACATCTCACTCAAAACTCTGCATTTCAACATGCATTTTCAGCATCCTGCTACATCACTTTGTATTATGACAAATATTATAAATAGAAATCAAGACTAATCTATAGATCTGGGTTAGTACAGAGATAGTATGATTTGATACTAAAAAAAATTTGCTGAAAAGAAAGGGACATGTACTAACAAAAAGTTAAATGGTTGTGTTGCAATCACAACAGCAAGAAAAAAAAAAGTGTACTGAAGATGAACTACACAAGGCTAATTAGATCAGCCATAGCCCCATGATGTTTCTAGTTCCCGGACTTGTTTGGAGATCTCTACTTTCAGCCTCATAACCTAGATATGCTATAAGCTGATTAACTACTCAGAAAATATACTTAATGTAGAATAAGACAGGCTTAACACAAGAGTAAGTGCAGAATGAAGATCTTCACTTTGCTTCATACTTTGTGTGATATTATTTTGCGATGAGAGACCCCAAAAAATGAAAATGGTAAAAGATGTTTGCCAGCAGATCAAGCAATAAGACAAAACATTTAAGCACCAATAGCCAACATTTTAGGTGGCTAAAAGCTTTATATATTATATCTCTTTACTGAACATATTTTAGTATTTGCATGACTGAATGACTGTTCACACAGGTATATATATATATGCACATGGAATACATATACTATTCAAACTGCAATTGCAAAAAATTACAGACAACACACAAATTAATTTTGTTGCAGTCATAAAATCTTGATTTTATCTGAGCATTGATACCAATACTTATGTGTTTCGCAATGACAATAAACAGAATTGCAAATAATACAGTCCCCCACAGACAAAAATAGACAAACATCTTTGATTCAGTGTAGATAATTGGTTTCATGGCAGAAGAGTTGGACTTTAGAATTTTATTTTTTAAATGTCGCCACCAAAGTTTTATACACACTTAAAAGTCTTCAGGGGTGGAGTGGGGTGGAGAGTGGGGGGTGGCTGGCAAAAAAACAAAACAATTTGTTTCCTGGATATCAGGAATATTTACATACAGTCAACTAAATAACTGAATTAGGTTAATCAAGTAACATGCAATAATTGTCTTATCTTCTTGATAATTTATTTTCTGTTTTGATATAGACAGATGTACACAATTCTGTGTCTACCTTGTAATTTCAATTTAATTCTCCTATGCTTGCAGTGGTATACACAGATAGAAATCTTCAAGAGGAATTAAACATGACAAACACTATGAAACAACTCTCGAAAATAACCTGTATCATCATCATAAGCCTGTATTAGAGCTCAATGTAATTATAACTGATGAACCACATGTTAAAAAGTTAAATGCAAAAGTTTGAGACCGCATTATTAAGGAAAAGAAGGAAAAAGTACTCAGTTTCAATATGAAATAGATCCTTTAAATTACATATTTGGAAAAAAGATTTCCCCCCCTTGAATTTATCAGCAAGTTTAAATTCTCTATAAACATCTGTTTAGTTTTAATCTGATTTTTGAAGTATGAGTTGTCTAAAGTTGTATTGAAGAATCAAACCAAGGTCTTACTGTATACTGAAGTTATACTAATGAGCTGTGCTTTAACAATATTTGAGAACGAACAGTAACTGCAACTGTGGCAACTGAAAAACTATGAAAACAAAGTTAAAGTCTTCTCAAATATCAAAGGAAAGTATCTAAGAACTTAAAAGTGGTGCAGCCACAGCAAAAGCAGAGATATTGTTACGAAAAACAAGGTAATTCTCTATTGTGCCCTTCTCATAACCTGTATTCCTTCCATAGGTACAACGAAAGTTAAGTTCCTCTTGGTTGTCTGATTTTTTTTTTGACTAAATTAGACATCAATATTTAGTGTTATCTCCATTACCCTTACTCAAATCCAAACAAGCAAAAAGAAAAATCCCACAAAACTTTACTTTGTCTTATGTCTAAGATAAGAAAAACCTGGGTTGAAATATCAGATGAGAGTGGGTTCCTCATGTTTTTGTCTGAGACAGATAAATTAATGTTTATTCAGACTTCCTCTTCTCCAACTGATTTAATACATTGAAAATACAAAATCTTATGTCAGCACACTGACATAAGAACAAAAAATCCTAAAAACCTAGACAGTGCAGGAAGACGAGATGAAAGAGCAGATTATAAGAGAATAAAAGCTGAAAATGGAATACAAATCATAAGAGACCCTGGAAATCAAAGAATGTTGAAGAAAAAAATATCATTTTCTCACAAATAAAAATGCAAAATATTTTTGGTTTCTTTACATTGTGCTATTTTCTTGGATTAGAAGAAGAGTAACCTTATATGTGGTGTTATCTTGCACTTCACGTATAAATTATTCACTGCAATGTAAATTAAGGGAAAAACAACCTACAGGGCTAATCTTAATAATTTCAAACAGAAAAGTTACTTAAAGCTCAGTACCTTGTTCAAGTCTCTCCCCATACTGGTAATACTCAGAGGGGAAAAAAAAACCAAAAATAACCTAGCATTATTTTATTGTACTCAGAAAGCAAATCTGAGCTTTATTGATGCTTGCAAAATGCTTGTGTTTCCCAGAATCTACTCTGAACACATGATAAAAATTCAGCTTTATTTCTCATTTGCTCTGTTTCAAAATAATAACAACGTCCTCTCTTCCTCAGATCTGAGGATCAACTAATGTCCATTTTCTAAAAATTACTTTGGAATATTTAAGAAATCACAAGACATTTTCAGTGCAACGAGCTTGAATTAGATCCTTAATGTCTCAGTGAAACACCAGTAGCTCTGACTCGACACCTCACTCGTTCACATGTTCATACTTAGCTGTTTAGAAAGGAGTGGGCTGGTGCATAAAGATTTATTGACAGCCCGGACCCACCTAGAATACAGTATACAAACTGTCAATTTTATTTGGTTTTAATCAGAAGAATCAAAAATAAGTAACTACTTGAAATAAATTCTCTCCCTTCTTCCAGCCAAATGCTTCCTTAGTAAGACATATTCATATAGGAGGACTTGATACAAGGGTCCAGCACTTTCCTGAAAGAGGAAAATACTTCAAAAATGCCATACTTCAAATATTCATGAGTATCTGTTAATCCACAAACCAAACTGAAGGTTGTGGGAGAAAGCAGAAACTTATTAAGGTAGCTAGTTTGATAATCTTCAATTTATAATACGCATTCAGGAATCTTCTGCATACTCGTACCCAATTGCAGTTAGCAACACATAATCTATTAACGCATCCCTTTCAAAAGCAAATAGTCTGCTAACCCATGTAAATTGAACCACTCTGTCTCACATACAATTCTGGAATAAGCCAATGCCAAACACTGAATTGTCTATGGCAGTGAGTTTTTATTAATAGGTACACACCAAAAACTTTGTGTACGAAGTCTGTTAACACATACAAGTATACTACTCAAATGTGGCTTCTGCTTCAGTGCCAAGAATACATGATTGTCAGGAATGAAAAGAGATTTTTAAAATTATTTCTTTGTGAATTACAGTTGTTTTGGGTTTCTTTCCAGTTTCCAAAAATAAATCAAAACACATTTTAGTATTTTTCAAACACTGGAATGACAATAACTACAGTTGTGACACTGAAATCTTACAAAACTCAACATAAAAGGAATTATTGCTTTTAATCCTGGTAGATATTAATTTGAAGTTTTATAGGTAATATTTGTATATTTTACAAAATGTGAGTCAAGTAAAAGCATTTTATGCTTCCTCACAAGCAATTAAAAATTACAAACCAAACTTTCTGCTTCAGATTCCTCTCAATATTGCAGGACTTAAGAAGGAACAGGGGAGAGAAACTGCAAGAAAGTTTTTTCATGCTCTCCCATTTGTGACTATTAACAGCTACAGCTTATTTTTTGAATAAGTAATTACCTGCTTGGAGCAAACACATTCATAAGCTTGACCTAGCTAGAGAGCATTTTCAACACTTTTTCCGTACAGAAGTCCATTTTCCTCTTATGTCTTTATCTTCCATCTGTTCTTTCAACATTCCTGTTTAAGCAGTGGTCAATGAGAGGCATTCTCTACCAGAGTGCCGCATACTGAAGTTGAGTTCTAATTAGACATTTATTATTCTGCTGCGACATTGAACACCGGTATAACAAATCTATCTAGATCCCAGACAGTTCGTTATAGTCTAGCTTCACTATTTCCTATTACAGCATTAATGACATTGAGACAAGACCATGATTAAAACTTGGTATTTTTTGTAAATGGAAAAAAATTAAATAAATTGGTTTTCTTGCTCATTTAACTATGGTTTATATACTGCTATTACACAGCTACAACAAATTTCTTCTAGCTATTATTGATGATCTCATTGTGCTGTTACCAAATTAGTCCCAAAAAGAAACCAACAATGGAAAAGGAATCAGAAGGTTCACACATTTAGTCATGCTAAACTGATCTGACCGAATAATTCAGAATATACAGCCAAGTAAAGAGTCAAAAAAATTACAAGCATTCACCCTGAAGTCATTCAAACTGAGAATAAAAGGAAGTATAACACCATGCTGAATAAAACTAAACCATTTGTTGGATGCAAAAGTAGAAAGTGTTGTATTGTGCAGTTCTTAGCTCTCAAAGGAGCACTCTCAATGAAATCAGAAACAGTAAATTCTTCAAACACTTAAGACAGCTAAATTCTTGACAAGTAGTAGCCTGGTGTTCTCAGTCCATACTTAAGAATTCAGCTAAGCTACAAAGATGAAAGAACAGCACCACCTAGTTCTCTATTTAAAAGTTTTCAAATATTATCATCCATTGATTTATTTTTGTAATCTATATTCACATACGCATGTGTATTCTGCAATTAAATCTGTCACATTTCCATAGGAAAGAATACTAGCAAGTCTGTCAGGAGTTATTAAAACATCTGATGCAGATACTGTATTCTGTGGGGGAAAAAAAAGCGCTTGCATATGCAAGAATGCTAGAGACCTGTAATAATACAAATATTGTTCTGAAGCACCAAAGACATCGAATGGATTGCTCACCCATCCCTAATATTACTTGTGGGTCCATTTCTCTAATTTAACCAAAACATTGTATTTGTATTGATTCCCCTGTACAGTAGTCTGACACTTATCAGCGCATATGTGATCCAGATGCAAAAATGCATTCATCATACAGGTATCATAAGAGCCTCAGAAACATGTTTAAAAAACTATTTATAACTCATGCAAGTTGTTTCATATTAACTTTTCTACTCTGCAAATAGTAGAAACCTTTCAGAAAAGGGGTAGATATTTTGGTTGTTAGATTGAAAGCTTCCATGTCAAAAATTTTCCTGATAGAGAATGAGAGATGTGGTTTTAAACAATCCAGAAGTTTACTGTGAAACAACAGCAGCACCCAAGCAGCTACCTACTTCTACCACGTGGACATTTTAACCAAGTTTTACTAGCGTAGCTGCCCTGTGTTTCAATTTGATAAGCACATAGCTACACATGCAGAATAGTTAGTCTGTTCTTCTAGACATGCTGGATTTTCTAAGATCTCAGTCCCATCAACAGGACATAATAGCAGTGGAACTTTATTTCTGAAGTCATCTTCTGTCTTAACAGCGATATTCACTAGTCAACCCTAGTTTCTTAAGCTAACAAATATACACTACAATAGGTATTTTCTGTAAGGCTCTTAATTGAAATAAAGCACAAGTGACACTGATGCTGTGACCGTTCTGGACAGTACTGCATTTTACATTGTGATGGCATGTCTTGTAACATTATAGAGAAAATGGGAGTTAACTGCACCAACAAAGTGTCTTAGCTGCATTTGAACAAAATGCTCAAGCCAAATAATTGATTTATCTAACTTACAACAAGGAAAATGAAATACAGCTACAGTGAAATGATGTCATGTAGCATATTAGCATCAATCTGCTGAAGTTAATCTAAGAAGTCTTCCATGCGGCACTGATGCAGAAATCAGGATCTTAATGGACAAAAGAGACTAGAGCCTTATGACTACTTTACTAAAAAGCTTCTGTAACTGGTGCCCCTCGCAGAAGTCAGGTCCCAGTGCCAGGGACTGACTCCCACTGGCTCCACTTCTCGTTTCTGTTAACGCACGTTTGAGGAAAGTAGAGGGAAGTAGGGGGAAGAAAGGAAATTAGAGGGTTTTTTAAAATAAATAAATCTAAGCCTCCTATCACATCCCTCCCAGGTATTCTCTCCTCCAAGGCTGATAGAAGGATGTCCTCTCACACCTTTCACAGAAGGCACTTGCCCTAAACCCTTCACTTGTCACATCTCATATCCTGAGGAAAGCAAGAGGTGGAGAGTCATAGGAGTAGAAACATGAAAAGGTATGCTGCATCCTCCAAGTCTAAAAATCATACAGTGTTTTGTTCCACCCTAATCTTCATAGATGTCTTGGTCTTTCACAGCAAAAGCTTTTGTGGTAACTCTGGAGAGATGTTTTACCCCTAGAGAAAAGTTGCCCCGTTCCTTGTCCCCCATCTATCTACCTACCTACCTATCATCCACGAAGGCCACTTAAGTCTTGGCATGCCATAGCTCATTTGTTGCAAAGCTGACACATTACTGTGAACAGATTATATAGGATACAAATTTGAGGCCTTTACGCTCACAATCTTAAGAAGGGAAATCCCTTCATACAGAGTAGACCTATTTGATAGGCACATAGCTATACATGCAGAATAGTTAGTCTACTCTAGACATGCTGGGTTTTCTACGATCTCACATCAACACGACATAACAGCAGTGGAACTCTATTTCTGAAGACATCTACTGTTTTGACACTGATATCCATCAACTCTGATTTCTTATACTAATATACATTGCACTAGATATAGTAGCAGGGCTATTCAGATTTAGAGTAGGGCTATCCCTGTTTCAAGTCTTGCAGCTGCGAACGGAGGAAACAAAGTTTGGTTTTCTTAACAGCTATTCTAGACAGAAAAGGCCTGCAGGGAGATTACTCTGCATTTATCTGTAACCAGCTAGTCACCTATTTTTAACTTGCTTTCTGAAGGTATTTTATTTCTAGAAGTTCAAATCATAAGAGGTTTTAATGACAAATTAAAAGAAAAAAGCCTGTGATATTAACAATTCACTAAACAGCAAATTTTCTTTTGTTGACTTTAAATGATATAGACTACTAGATTCTGTTTTTCAGTTGGCATTTACTATGTATTTCAGTTTGCAATAGGCATAACTTAATGAACATTAAATGCATCTGCACTTTCAAATCCTGCAACACAGATGTCACAGTAAATGAAGAACAGCTCAACTGCCTTCTTTATCCAGATTTCCTGTTACACCATTTTGCATCAAACTAGGAAAAAAATGTGGTTTTGTAGAACAGAAATACAACTTGCTTTTCTAACAGACCAAAGCAAATCTGTACAAAATCTGACATAATTCTTTTTCTCAAAAGCCAAAGATAGTTTTGGAAATTCTGCAATCACGTTATTTTAAATGTCATTCTCCCCTCAAGTATTGCTTAGGCAAAACATACCTATATATATAAATATATATATAATATATATATATAAAAATATAGATATTATATATATAA
>VZSC01009669.1:297-48255 GCA_013398225.1 Steatornis caripensis
AAAAGAAAAGAAAAAAGAAAAGAAAAGAAAAGAAAAGAGAAAGGAAAAGAAAGGAAAAGAAAGGAAAATGTCTAAACACATTCCTACAAAACAAAATCTAGAAGTCCTCTTAAGTGCCTCTTTAACTACACCAAGATCGGACCATGATCTTGGTTAGCAGCTGTGGGGGGAGGTAGGATACCATTTCTTCAGTAATTCTAGCAGGCTTTTAAGACTGTTTCTCTTCTCAGCTCTACTTCTCTGACTCAACTCGCCAAGTACTAATAGACACAAGCATCACCATCATTCATTAAACTGGCTTAACAGCCAGCCCAGCTTTAAACCGTGACAATTCCTATGCCACAGCCATCCAACAAACCAATAAAACCCCTTTTCAAAAAGTTGAAAGGCAAGCTGGTTCAGATAGGCCATTATTAGTATGCACGGAGTGTACGTTCACAGGCAATAATACAGTGGGAATTCAGCTAGCCTGAGCATAGGCTGATGTGAAGCATATGATATTACTTATGTAGGCATGAAAGCAATCTGCTTTAATATCAGACACTTTAGTGCAAAGAATGTCAGGGTTACCAAAGGTTAAAGACAGGCCGCTGGATTTTTTTGTTGGCTTTTTTTTTTTTTTTAGTATGAGATGAAAAAATGTGGGACTACTCTTTCCATTTTCAGTTTTTGGAGGCTGCTGAGTAAAATGGTAATAAATGATGCAAGTTAAAAACAACAGCAAGGTAGAAACCAAAAGGTGGAACGTGTCAAAAATCATACTGCACAGAGAAAAAGAAGAGTGTGAGAAATGGCTGACTGCCATTCAGCTGATGTTGGTAAGTGTTGCCCCTAGCTCTGACATCACTTGCGGAGTTCGAGCATCACCCCACTGAGCCAGCACCTTCAAGGAGTGCTGGATGGAGCCACAGNTGAAAAAATGTGGGACTACTCTTTCCATTTTCAGTTTTTGGAGGCTGCTGAGTAAAATGGTAATAAATGATGCAAGTTAAAAACAACAGCAAGGTAGAAACCAAAAGGTGGAACGTGTCAAAAATCATACTGCACAGAGAAAAAGAAGAGTGTGAGAAATGGCTGACTGCCATTCAGCTGATGTTGGTAAGTGTTGCCCCTAGCTCTGACATCACTTGCGGAGTTCGAGCATCACCCCACTGAGCCAGCACCTTCAAGGAGTGCTGGATGGAGCCACAGAGCCTCAGAGGCCAGATTCTCACCTGACCGTGCCGCCTGCCATCCCCTGCTTTCTTGTGCTGACGCTGGGAGCCACAGATTTCTGTGTCACGCTGCCGTCACACAACCCATGAGCATCTGACCTGCCACGGTGGTGGCAGTTTGCTGCGTTTTCCTTACCGGGATCTTGATGCCATGTCACGCTGCTTGGCCATAGTGTTGGCCAGTGCACCCCACACGCTTGGCAGGCTGCAGAATCAGGCTCTTCGGTGCCCTGCTCGCCCCTGGTCCCTGCGAGCCCTCACTTGCATTCCGCCGCGAACAGTTGCTGCAGCACTTTGAACTTTCACTTTTCCTTTACTAAAATTAAAAACCAGGCATATACAACCAAGCAGAGAGCTCCCAAAATCTCAGGTGGGAAGCATTACTGAAAACAGAAGCCAGGCAGACTGTTTTCCAGAGGCTGATTGCTTTTTCAGAGTGTATTAGCATCTACTTTTTTCCCCAGCACTGGAATCCTTGGGTATTGGGGAGTCTAAGGAAAGAGGGAGCTCTTATGCCAGAGGATAAATAACCAAGACAAAGAACAAAAAAAGAAAGAACAGAAAATGAAGATGTTTCTCGCGTTTTTCTCAAAAATAAAGTTCTATTTCTATTTGATGCCATGTGTTATGGAAGATAAAAAATGTAAATATTGAGGAGAAAAAATGCAAGCCATTAGGAAACCATTCGCTTTCATAACCTACTGTGAAGTGACTAAATCCCCTTTATACACGGATAGCCTTCTCTAAGGCTGCTCCTACCTGTCTGTTAGTCCTCATGCAGGACTGTGCCTATAGTTGACAGTTTATGACACATGCAAAGAAAGAAAGAGAGAAAGAGAAAGAAAGAGAAAGAAGGGGGGAGCATGCGGTGAGAGGAAGACAGATGGGCCTATCAGTTATGTATATTGTGACCCACCTGCCAGTCACAGCCCCATGGGAATGTGGCATAATAAATACTGAAAAATGGAAAGTAGGAATTAAACTTAAAAAAAAAAAAACACGACAAGCAAACATATTGAACAAAGTAAATTGTCTGGAAGGGAGAAGTGTAATAAAGATTTTTTAGGAGCATATAAATCAAAATTTCAAAAGAAATTTGCCAAATGGGGTCTCAGCTCATGTGCAGTCAGTGGCAGGAGGGTGTAAATTGTGGATCTAGAGAGGATGATTGCCAGCACGCCTAGGTATGAGTGAGTTGATTCAATAAATATTCATGATGGCAGCATGTATGCTCTAAGCACGTACCCTACCACAGCAAACCCAGTTCGGCTAAACTTCACTCCCTCCCCGGCACTCCAGGAGCCTCTGAATGTTCTTGCATTGACCTCAGCTGAGTCTCACTGCTTTTTGTCGTTGTGTGTGTGTGCAAGCACATATGTGCGTGTGCAGATGTATGAGCCCATCCCCTGCAGACTAGACCTGACTTACTCCTCCTAGCCCTATCTCATTACCTGCCCTCCCACAGCTCGGCAATAGTTGTGAGACATCCAGCTCATCGTGGCCATCTAAAACAATCTCACTAAGTGAAAAATCCTCCTTACTCAGATCATGAGCAACCAAAACCCATTCTTCCTATACTGAATAAGCATTTCATGAAAAACTTTTCTTCCCTTCTCAAACGACACGAAGTCCAGAGGATCACCACTTGCTTCTGTTGTGCATTTTCTTCACTCCAGCCTTAAAAGTGTTTCTACAACTTCATGGAAATCCCATCCACCCTCATGCCAGCCACATGCTTCTCTAGACTCCAGATTCTCCCTAACAATTCTGCATTGTGTAGATATTTGCTACACGGACAATCCCCAGCCTGCCCATAGACCTGTGGGAAAACATACATTTTCCCCTTGGTCAGGGATCACTGAGCATTCAGAGACACCAGCATTTGCCTATGTCTTTGTTGTAAAATCTCACGTTGGACAATGTGGGTGACTTTTTCCTGCAAAATCCTCTCACCTATTTAACAAGTACAGGTGTAAAGTGGCAGAAATACTCTGTTTTCCTTTCCCTTTCTGCCCCACTTTCGCATCTCTGAATTCATACTCATCCTCTGCTTTCCGCCCCCTTTCTGCCACTGAAGTCCTTCTCCCTCTTTCTTTCACCTCTCATCCATCCATTCCCTCATCAGGGAGATATGCAAATGAACTCTAATTCTAATTTAAGGACCTCTTTGATGTAGGCTCTGTCTAATCAGAAAAAAAACACTAACAGTATCTGACTTGGTTTCTGCTCTGACGTTTTTACTGCTTTTAACCTTAAGAATTCCTTGCCTTCACACCACAGGCAGGGAGACAGGGTTGTGGTTATTTAACTGTTTTTAACAATATGTGAACTGAGGTAATTATCGAAGAGAAAATGTTAGTGGAAAGGTTTTCTTATCTTTCTGAGTATGGAAAACCCCAAAACCTTCTAAAAGAAGAGAAGTGTGTGGTTGGTGAACACATTTGCCATTACTGGGTATTCACACCACGTGTGGGGGGACCAGGTCGGGGCTCACAGCTTCTTATGGAACCAGCAAAATGGAGGTGGCCTCTTAGCATGGTGCTCCACCTTGCTTAGCAAGTATCATCTGGCTGAGCTGTGGCTGGCAAAACCGCCTCCAGTGACAACCTGTCAAGAATTCCTTCAAGATACCTAAGTCCCCACACGGAAATAAATAGCTACACTTGTTCCCATGCTCATTAAGTGTCTCTTTTCTCACAGTCTTTGCGATTTGTTATTATGTCTGGTTACTTTTGTCCTCAAATGTTACTATCATATGAATCTAAATTTTTGAGGGATTTCACTAATTCTGCACAAACCCTTGATCCAAAATAAGTAGAATAAATCTCGCCAAGTCAAATATATCTTTGAACTACTCACTCTAGGGTATACCCACACATGAAAATGGTCCCCAATTCCAACAATGCATTTGGGGTCCTGACTTTGCCATGTGTCTTGAATAGTTAGATCAGAAATTGACCTAGTTGGCTTTTGGGGACAGTCCCTCTGCAGAATTTCCCCACTAAATACAAGGACCTAAACATCAACTGTTCCATGTTAGTGACGATGTTTAATACACATGAAATCTGGGACTCAAATACATCCTACAGCAAACACATGAGATGACCACAGAAAGCATTTTACCCTGCAAAATGAGTAGCTCAAACCTCATGGAAATCAATGGTCTTGGAGAAGATTGACAGAGCCAGATATGGAAATTGGAGAATTTTACTGGAAAGTGGTTGCAGAAGCACGAATATAAAGGGTATAGAAACTTCTGCAGGCTGTAAACACCGAGAATTAAATTATACACAGGCTGCTTGAGTGAGGTATGTTTTCTAATAAGACAGCAACAGACATGCAGAGTGACCATCAGGTGAAAGCACTGAGACTGTGGAATAGCTTATGAAAGGGATTAAAAGAAAAAGACATGAAGTAAAGACATGGAAACACCTCCTCTTTGCTGAATGATAAATTAAATGGGTTGATGTTTTTCCTGTACACAGCGCTCAGGCTTTGGGGGACAAAATCGTATGGGTTGCTCTCTGTCTTTTCAAAATTTGAAGGTCATCCATTCTATAATGTTCCTTGAAAGTGAAGAGTTGCTGTGCTTGTCACCAGCTTGTGGCTCTTCCCCATTTCATGTGGTTTGTGAACATCATTTCTCTGCTTGATCTTTATACATAATTAGACATTGCAACAGGAAGTGAGACCTCCTCATCCCACGTCAGCTGACAGAGAGAATGCGCGCTGCCATCTTCACCCTGCCTCATAGCAAGTCTTTCTTGATCAGCCACTTCTGTGTATGTCAGTTATGCCAGTGTGTCTCTGATGAGACAGGCAGATTATCGCATCTAGGGAAAAGGCAGCCCATAAAAAATACTCACCAGTGCTCCACAAGCCAATGGTTTCCCTATTGAAGCAGAGTGATTTACAGGTGATGTGTGCAGCCTGGAAGATTAATCTAAGTATCAGCCTGACAGATTTCACACTGGATAAGGATAAAATTGATGGATGAAAAAATATAAAAATATGTGCTGTATGTTTAATATATTTTCAATCTTTCCAAAAATATACCTAGGAAATCTATATGCTACTTCCTTGGAAGAAAAATATGATTTGATCCTCCTCTAAACTACACGTACTGCAAGCAGACATCAAGATGGACACCATAGATGTGTAACTCTATTAATTAACGTTATCACTGGGGCCTAAGGCACTAATGTAGGAGATGAGGTCACATCCAATCCCACATGTCTATGATTCTACAATTAAATCCTGATGGTCAGGAGAGAGTACCATGTGTGATACTCCAAAGATACTTAAAATACAAAGTCTTAGAGATTAGGAAACAACCCCAGGGAAAAAAGGGGGGAAAAAAAAGATAGCTTGTCAGTTACCAAACCTTTACATTAAGAAATGCTTTCACTAAAGGCGAGTGTGAAAGTAACAGAGGAACGGGAATGAACATTTACAGTGCTAATACAGCAGCAAGCTAATACCACAAACCCAGTGACACCAAAGGCTGAAGATGAAAATGTACAAGGCAATAGATCTGGGGACACATAAGTCACTCTGTCACATCTATGCCTCATTCTCAGGAAACAAGAGGAAAAGACTACACTTCAGATTTTATTGACTCTGCAGTCCATGCACTGCCCCTGCTTCACAGAGCAACACTCCCTTTTGCAGGTCCTCAACCAGCCACTGCCATTCATTGAAGAGCATGGATTAACACACAGGCTATCACATCTAAGATGTTTGTTCACCCCAGTCTGGGTATGTCTACACCGTCAGCCTGGAGGCTGCCTGTAAATCCCACTTTGAAGGGTGTACAACCAGCCAGTTAAGATACAAAAGCTCAGGCATGTCTGGAGTGTGATTTTTGGAGCACAGAGGGTTCTGCAGATACACATCTAGCAATATAGCTTTATGCTACTCAGGCCTCAGATCATCCACAATCCTGCCTCTACAGACAAGGCCGTTACTCATGTGGGAAGCAGAACCAGTGGGAGCAAGAGTATCCCATGTTCACAGTCACTACTTTTTCCCAGTAGTACATATAAAGTCTTCATAATCCCCAAGCATAAGACACCCAGGGGAAAAATAGCCTTGGGATCTTTTAGTGGGTTGTTGGGTTTTTTGGGGTTGTTGTTCTTTGGTTTGTTTGGGGGTTTTTTGCAAAGCTAAGTATTAATTTTTAACTTTCAGAAAGCAGATTGGATAAGCCACAGTTCAATGCAGGAACAGAGGGCAAGGTAAATCGCATTCTTCATTGCAAAGTTGTTATTAGGTTGCAATAGCAATGGCTCAGAAAGCAGAAGTATTCAGACAGCCTTCCACAGGTTATTTAATTGTACTATTTTTGCAAAGATAATGAAGAGAGAAGAAAATGCACTTCCTCAGAAAAGTAATCAATACTTTATGAAAGCTAACAATTTTTTCCACATAAAAACATGGAAAAATATGAAAAATATTTTGAAAAATATTCTTAGGGGAAACATATTACTCATAGTTTTACAGTTTGGACAGTACTCAAAATTAAGATTGAACTCAAAATTAAGATCAAATTTCTTCATGACAAGGATGGTAAGAGACACTGAAACAGGTTGCCCAGAGAAGCTGTGGATGCCTCCTCCCTGGAAGTGTTGAAGACCAGGTTGGATGCGGCCTTGAGCAACCTGCTGTAGTGGAAGGTGTCCCTGCCCATGGCAGGGAAGTTGGAATTGGATGACTTTTATGGTTCCTTCCAACCCCAACCATCCTGTGATTCTATGAACAGGTCATTTGTAATTTTATTCCTCCTCTCTCTCCTTTTTCCTCTTTCTTTTTTCTCATCTTTTTATTTTCTCCATTCTGTTGATTATAGAATAATAGAGAAAACAAGAGTTAATAGGGCTGAGTAAGTATTGATCAGCTGAAAGAAACATGTTGTTTCACTGAAAAAGGCAATCTTAAAAACTCATTTTTATCATTCTAATTTCTGTCCTCTTTTCATGCCTCATTCTGTAACTTTCTTCATATGCACCAAGTTTAAACTGCTTGTCCTTGACTCCAAAGTCCTGTGAGATGCCAGTCTAGCCTTCATCCTGGATCCTCGGAGGAGGAGCCAGGCACTGTTCTGTAGAGAAAGCTCGACAAAAATGAGAGATCTCACCAAAAGCATTTTAACTCCATCAGGGCAGAACTAACATGAATTTGTTTGCCCCAGTTAATGAACTGCCTTGCCTTACCACTTACCTTACCACTGCCTTACCACTCTGTCAGTGATGTTAACTTTATTCCCTGCTTCCTCATTCTCTCATTCGCTCTTCAACGTCTTTTCAGTGCAATCCCTTATATGCGAATAGCCTCCCTCACTTTGATAAATTACTGTACCTTCCTCCTATACTTCTTCCCAATGTTCATGATTTAACTAATCAAACTTCAGAACTCAAGTTTTTTCCATTCTTGATTACCTAAGTTACTTGTTCCTTCTGTATCTTCTGTCCGTGTCTCCACAGCCCTTCTAAGTTGGCTCTCCCATGCAGCTTGCTGAGTTGCCTTTTGTTGTTGGTCCATGTAGCCTTTTGGTGGCTGAATCATGAAAATTTCTAAGGCCTTAGAGATTCACTTCAATATTACACAGAGCCAAGAACATCCTGGCTAATTAAAAGAACCCCATCAAGTTCATATGTGGGGCTTACTGTTAATACGACTGTCCTAAAAGATTTCAGTGGAAGATCAAAAGGAAACACATTTTTTCCCATTTTCCCAGCTTACTTACTCCGTGCATTTAACAATTGTTTGTCTCAGCTTTATGGCACTGTTGGCAGTGGACTTTCCTTCCCTAGGTTCAGCAACAGCAGTTTTAAATGAAACAGCAGCAGCAGAGCTAAACCAGAAAGAAAACAGGCCATGGGCGGCATGCAGCATGTGTAGAGAAACACAGGGGGAAAGGAGATCTGCACAAATATGCTCAAGGTTTCTGCAAAACCACAAGTTCTGCTATTCTGCAAGTAAGTGAGCCTGGAAGGAAAAGATGTTTGACTTAGACAACTGATTGGTTCAAAATTCATCCCAATCTAGTTGTCAAATTTCTTTTCATAAATACTACAATTACTGTCAGCACCAGCAGCATTATGTATGCAGGTAACTTCAGGGGAGCCACTGCAGTAAGTAACGGGACTGCAACAGGCTTTGCATTCCCCAAGCCCCCAGTGTCTGGAAAGGGTAACCCATTAATCAGCAGGCATATAGCGATAACAGTCCTGGTTTTCTTCGTTTTGCGAAGCTGGATCAGAGTGATGGCAGCTTCAGTTGTCTTTGCTCCTTCCCCACCCAGTAAACCCCCCTCAGTTCACAGCTTATAGAGTGTGACAGAAGTATGCCTTAAGTCTCTAGCTGAAGGATTAAAGCTTTGCAAACTTCTTAAAATCAGCCAGACGGCTCCAGTACTCATTAAAGCTTTTACCTTATTTCAAGCCTGGGTGCTCCCCAAAACTGGACTAGCAAAAACATGCATAAAGGAAATCTCTTCATCTCACTGTAATAGAGGGGAGGCCTGTTCCAACTGAAGAAATTACTGGCACTATCTTGAAAAGTACAGGAGAAACGTAATGGGACGTTTGCAGCAACTTGCACGAGGAGGGTACTGAGGTGATTGCTATGTCCTGTACTGCACACTGGGGAAATAGCAGAAAAGTCTTTGAGCTTGTAAAGCTGAGCTGGTTTCCTAGTAAGAAAACAAATATAGCACTTCAACTGCAGCTAGCACCATACCCAGGTACCTACAGATTGATTTCACTACACCTTCTCCAAACACCTCCTCCCTGCAGACCTCTCCCAGCTTGATGCAAGTTGCTGAATATTTGCTTCTAACACTCTTATTGGCTTGATTTGCGTGCCACCACCTACTCACTTACCACAGCCAGAGCTGGTTAGTGCATAGCTTAATCTAAGGCATGTCCATAAAGTCTGGCATGGTGGCCCTGGCAGACTCATGGGGCTTGGCACGTGCTGTGAAGCTGCCACAGATCCCCTTTCTTTCCCTGAAAGTCAAACCGTCCTCAAGATGCAATAACAGATGTGGGCACAGCACTTCCAATATACTGTTTCTTTAGACCTTTTCTCTGGCTCTTCCGAGCTTCAGCTGACAGTGGGGAACTTGTTTATGCCCTTTTGCCAAATTCGTACTTGGAGTTTGGGGAGATTGCCTTGCGACTTAGTGCTGCTTCTGCTTTTATTACTGGCCATGGGCCCATGTTCATGCCATCCACGCCATGCCAGCACAACGCTATTTCCAGGGCACTGCCTGCTTTTCACCACCCTTCATTCGTGCTTGATTTTACTTCTGTGGCTGTCCTGCTGTTACCTGGTATCACTCATATCCCACAGAAGATGGGACTGCTGTTTTCAGTCCTCTCCTTGGGCAGTGGACCAGCAGCTGCAACCAGGGCTTCTCCTCAGGGCTGCTTCTTGCTGCCAAAGAAAGCTGCTGGTGTAGCCTGTTGTTTTCTTATGTGCCTCCACCCTCGTTCATCTTCCTGGTGTTGGTCTACACCAAATCCTCCTTGTACGGGGCAAGTGCTTTGTCCTACGGAAGCACGCTATGCTGGGCCAACCTCAGGGCTGACCAGACTGTTCACCTTCCAAAAACTAATCATGTAACATCATGTTTTCACCCTTAAAAGTGATGGAAAAAGAGAGAAGAACAGTTTTTTTCTTTTCTCAGAGCTGAAGAAGCATCCCAGTGAGCCTTGCACGACTCCAGGTACACTGTCGAGCAGACATTTGCTCCCTCATCCACAAACACAGACCTTACTTACTTGAAGTATGTCTCTGTCTTCAAGAGGGGAAGAAACCAGACTAGCTCTTAACTTCAGGTTTTTGGGGGCACCTTTTACTGCCCAGTCCACTGTAAAAATACTACATTTTGTACGCACTACTTATCTCCTGCCTGATAACAACATTGATTTAAAAACGTGGGGAAAATATCCACTTTTATTTTAATTGCATTTAAAAGACTCAATGTTTTATTCTTCTCAATCAACCTGTTTACAATTAAATTTGAAATTATCACAAGTTGTACTTAGCCATAGATATAATACATGCAAACAATCAAATTTCACTGAAATATTCCTTAAACAAGTACACTCTTGCTGCTGTTTTAAAGTCAAATGGGCAAAATTAAGGAAGCAACTCTCTGAGCACCAAAACCCAGCTGTTGTTGAAGCAGTAAGCAAGTTCTTGGCAGGGGTAGTCTTTTGCGCAAGTGCCAAGAGAAGAGTTTCTGCATTCCAGCTTACTTCAATGTCAGTTCCAAATAACTGGCTCATGCCAGCTTGAGAAATGATGGTGAGCTAAAAACCAGGAAACTTGTCTTCTTTTTCCAGTTGAAGAATACAAACAGCATGTAGAAGAGTATGGACTGTTACTTCTAAAATATTAATGGCTGGGGATAACCATAAATGATGAGTTCAAAAGTTTGAAACACAAGACTTGCTGGCTAAGTTAACTTTTTTCCTCCTAACTGTGAAAAGTTTCATTGGCCATAACACGATATGACAGCCAGTCACCTTGACCACCACAGCTTGTCTGTAATCACAGTGATCCCTGGCCACTGTTTTCATCCTCTCCTTCAGCACTTCCATCATCTTTGCTGTTTAGAGGCACTTGTCATGGATAAGATGTGCTTCTTACCACAGTTTTCCTGACAAGCACATCCCACATAACACATGCATTTCTGGCCAGGGAGCTTTTGGCTTACACCTCCAGAGTTACAGGCAGACCTCAGAATCCACCACAATAACTCCTGACCTCATGGTCCCTTGATGGTCCAGGCTGGGACATCTGTCTCTCTCCCGGCTCATGTGCCTGGATGTCCTCTGCAAGGTCACCAGGGCCAAGATTGGCTGCTCTCGTCCACAGCCAGGCTGCACATGGGGTACCTGCACAGTCTCTGAAGCTCAAAGGTCTCCAGGACTCTCGCTAGAGACAGCATTAAAAGGAACAAATTATGGTGTGATGTGTTGAGCGATTTTGATCAGATACCACAAGTGGAGAAAACTCCCCTGGAGTGAACACATAACCAGCATACCAATGTAGCCTGTAGCTTTATGGTATTTGAAGTGAGGCCAGAACCTGATTTTGGAAATATGAGTTGGGCTAGGTTTTGATATACCATATCTGAAAAGACAGAGAAAGTTTTAGGACAGGCTGAATTTGTCCTAAAGGAGGGTCTGTGGTTTGATTTTTCACTGTTTTATGGAAAAATATTGTTTTTGCTGATTATTTTGTATTTTAGCTGAAAAAAAGATGAAAATCCGTTTACAGAAGATGCTGAATCCTTTCCTGTCAGTAAGAACTAAAGAATTTTCAGGGGTTTGCTTCAAGGAAAAAATGAATGCATTTTTTAACTGAAACGTCCATAAAAAATTACATGTTCAAAAGAGCATTTAATAATAACAGCAATCACAGAAAATACCTTTTTCTGGTACTTCACCCTTAAATCCTCTTAAAACTTGCAAGACTCATATCTGTGGTAGACTCACTATGCTAGGAGACCAAAATATGAAGGTCTCAGTCAAGAAAATATAGTTTGGAAGTTGTTGCAAGCAATTATTGACACAGTCCAAACAGCAAATTAATTCACACTGGGAATTAATTATCCTCAGCATCACTGGAAGCTCTCTTTGACTTTATATTTCTGTCATTACCATTATTATTACTCTCTCCCATCTGAACTCTTCTTGACTGAATTTGACTTCTAAGAAGCATCTTTCCACACTCCTAAAATTCCATCACTAAGTAAATCCCTGAGCAATGAATGACACTTACTCATATAAATCTCAGTGTTATCAGCTCTTGAGAACTTATTCCAAGCCTTCTGGCAGTTAGTACTTTTCTTAAATCTTCAGTTCCAGGAATCAATTACTTACATGGAAATTTTGACTTTAATTTAAAGAAAGGAAGGTTCTAGCCCTTGGGATTGAAATCAAAACCAAGGAAAAGGCTTAGATATTACAAGGCAAATAGAGATGTCCGTAAATGATTACTTTTAAAAACAATATTATGTTTAAGTCAGTATCTTGATTTTAGGAGTCTTGGTAGGCGAAATATGGAAGGATGTTTCTGCAAGAAGCTGTCAGTCACCATCTTAAAGGATAGTCTTTGTCTGCTGTTAAAGGGGTTGTTATGAATAATGCACTTAACTATTTTTGCATTTGTAAAATTTTTATCAATGCCTTACAATGTTTAGTAACCAAAACCAGAAGCGAAACCCGCCACATTGCTCCACAACTGTCTTGCTTTTATTATTCCTAGAGTCATCAATGTAAACTGAAATGTCTCTCTTTTTTAAAATGTCCACTCTCCCTAATACTAATTAATTCTTCTGTTCTTCATCTTCTTTTAATTATTTATGTAGCAATGTGTTGTATTTGAGCATGAAAGTCCAATAGACAGCAGAAATATCCCAGGACATTGACTTGTAAGTCTGCAAGGATTCAGTTTTTTCCCTCCCTAAACATCTCTTTATTGTCCCAATTCATTCCCATCGTATGTGCTTCAGCAGCAAAGTATCTTTGATGTCATTTACAGCCTTTGTCCATCTCAGAAATGCCTGAGAGATTTGTGAGTCACAAGCTTTTTTTTTTAGGAAAAAAATAGTTCCTCTCTGCTCATTATGTGTAATAATTGTTTATTTCTTGGTTTTCACCCAGTGGTAATACTGAACAGGAATCAGGTCTTTATTTAGTAGAAATCAGAAATACTAGAATCAGAATTTAGTAGAAACCAGAGATATGTCTAGCTTCCAGGTGTCAGTTTATTATTTAGTGAAAAAAACCCGCTCTTTTCAAGTATCGTTGTTCTGCATTATACTTTTGTGCTTTAAAGTATCAGATTACTGTCCAGCATTGCAAATACGGATGTGCCTTGAATGTCAATGCATTCAGACATCTACATCAGCAGTAAAATTTGAATTAATGCTCCTTAAAACTACACTGCACGATTTCAGTTTGTATACAACTTCCATCCTCTATCTTGTGCACAATTTACCAAACATATCGGAAAGTAAAATGTATATCCAAAATAGGTCTCAGGTTGCCTAATGGTTTTAAGACTTGCCAGCGCTTCTTTAGATATCAGCAAATGGTTTTCTGCCACTTTTTACCATATGGGGCACATTCTGGACAGAGCTGAGCTCACTAGATGATAAGAAAAATCCTAATGAGTTCCTACCTATATTTCTTGCCTCTTTTCAGCTACTTGAAATTAAGTAACATCCAAAATATAACTAATGTTGTGACTTCCAAAACCTCTACCATTGTATACTTGATTTCCAGCTGAAAGTTCTGCAATTTCATTTTTATTCCAACAGGAAATCTCCAGCATTTGTGTACTTTACTTTGTCCTTATTACTGAATTGTTCAAGTTTACCCTTGAAAATACCATTTTCGGTGCTGCTTTTCTAGTTGAGGAACCAACATCAAAGTAGTAGTATTATTACTACTAAGGCTCTAAAAAGGTCAGTTACCACTTTTGGTCCAGTGTCCCCTCAACATATCTACTAAAGGCATCAGCTGGCAACACATCGCTTTTCTGAAGCCTTTTCTGAGGTTATTATTTAATGCTCTTGACACTGAGGTTTTTCCTCAACAAAATTCAGAGTGAAGCTCTCAGCTCGTGTAAACTAACAGCACCATTGCCACGTCTAACTACAGATCCATCTGAAGATCTGTCCCTCTTTTATTTGAAGCTCCTCACAAGAAATCCGCTCTGTATATCATTACCTACATTACTTTATACAGTACTCTTTATAGCACCAAAGAGAGATACCAAAGCAAGACCAAAAGTCATCCTGTTACCACATGTGATGAGTCACCATCTGTAAACTTTTAATGTGGCCAGTGTATCTTCATATATGAACAATCTAAATTAACTGCTTTTTAATTATCAGTAAATCAAAGACTCACAGTAAACTTTCCAGTCTTTGCTGTTCATTTTTGGTTGGTAGAAGAAAATGACCTGGAGGTCAGCAACAAACACAGCAAGGCATCCAGCAAGCAGACTTGCTGAGTTGCATAGCCAGCTCCCGCCTGGGCTGGTGAGCACTGACCCACCTTCTGCCCTGGTGTGCTCAGTCACTGCTCTCCCAAGCTCCAAGTCTCCCTGCCCCAAAGCATTTGCTGTGTGAATTAGGGTGCATTGGGCAGCATGATTATGTGAATGCACAGACCTGGCTATGGCCACCTAGCCACATGTCTGTAGTGCTCATATCACAGACTGCTCTAAAAATCTCATCCAGCAAGCATGAAATACGGTCGATTAACTGTTCCATTTGGATACGAAAGGGTGTTTGCAACAGCAGTTTACAACCGCAACAGCACCGTCGTTTCTTAGCGTGTCTTCACTTCCATCAGGCATATCACAATTTGTGGAAGCTGTGAGTTTGCAAGTATATTTGGAAGAAAATTACTAAAATTGCTTGTAAGTTCCCTTTTAGCATAAAACATAAGAACAACTATTATGGTAGTTTCAAATAAATTAATTTTGCACATAGAATCTAAGATGGACCTTTTCTCCATCTACCAAGGAAGTTTCTTCATAAAGCTTAGAATTAACTCAGAAAGATTCATGAACTCATAAGACAATGTAATAAAAAAAAGAAATACCTGAACATTTACATGCAATATAAATATTTATCAAAAAACACCCATTGGACCAATATTAAACATGGATCCTGAAGGGCTGGAGAATAAAGGCTATCACATAAAAGACAGACATTTGGAGCAATGCTAGCCCAGGCTCTCAAGGGGTAACACACAATCTATTCTTGGTCCAAAAGTTGTGAGAAACGCACTTGTCATTTTGCCATACATACTTTGACAGAAAGGTCAAAGGAAGAATTTATGGGAATAGTACAGTCATTAATGTGTGCTACAGAGAAAAAGGGATCAATCAAATCACAACCCACTGCAAACTCCTGAACTCTGTTTTATTCTTCTGTTTCAAATCACAAAGCCTTGTATAATGCAGTACTTTCGTATCTTCATAATTTGAAGTAAGGTGGCAAAGACAACTTTTTCTCTAAATCCAAAGACTCTGACTAACATTTTGATGACATTCTCAATCCGAAAGAATACATTTTGCTGTTTTTCCCTGAACCATGACATATTGCCACTTTTAAAAGGTCATTTCAACTGACATTCATAAGTACAAGAGAGAGACTTGTTCTCTTGTAAAACATTGCAGAGACTTGATTATTGTTTCACCTCTCAGCATTTCTGTTGAAGACTGAACCTCAAGCCAGCTATGTTTTCCTCTTGACTGTTCTTACCCCAGTCATTTTTCAGCAGTGGCCTTATTATCAGAAGCTGCAAAGGGTCTGATGCATGGATGAGCTGGAAGTCATTGTGTGTTGATAATCCTAATTGACCTTTTGCAAGCCAAGGAAACTCTTGATTCTGAGAGTCTATGAAGAGCAAAGAGAATGAGCTTTTATCCAAGTCACAGAGTGACAGCAGAATTGCACCCTTTTTCCTAAGTCAGTCTTCTTGGGAAATAGCCATTTCCCAGGGAGAAGTCTTTAACTAAAGAAGAGAGGGTTTCTGGCTGCTAGGAATGTAAACTCACCAGTTTAAAAACCTCTGAACAAACAGACCTGTCATGAGAGTGGTAAAGATGATTTTCAGTAAAAAGAAATCACATTTGAAAAGTTTCCAAGTAACTAAGGAGCATGTGAATATTTGCTCTAAAACTTTTTTTCATCTAACATTTCAGCTATTAATAAAAAAACCCAGTTGAAACCTGGTTCACAGCTGCCCGCTGGACTCTCAGCATGAAAAGTCCAGTGGCTTTTTATCCAGATCAGCCCTCTGCTCAGAAATGCCAAATGAAACTGACTTGTTATGCCAGACACACTAACTATGAGAAGCGCTTGTCTGACAGTCTTTTGGGTGATATGTAGTCCCCACCAAAGAGCAGTGCAAAGCGTTGGCAGACACGGGCTTCCTTCAGGTTTATACAGGAGTTTGCAAATGCCAGTAGCTCCTGTGACGGAGAAGAAAGGTAGCACGTCTTCGTCTGCCCTGCATTTCTAGGCAGATGTTGCAACAAGAGTTTGAGCCTAAGAAGGGAGGTGAGTAGGAACAGAAATCTTTTTTCTTTCCCATCTTTGATGCCGCGCTTCAAGCAGTGAAGAAAGGGGAAGATGGAGTTGTTGTGTTTAACGGATTACTTTGTCTCTTCTGCAAACTCCACCACACTGGGGAGTTCGCAGTCTCTCTCCTTTCTCAGGAGAGCATAACTCTATCTGTCCAGTCAGTCCATAAGGAGATCACAGTGACATTTGGTCAGTGACATGCATGTGGAAGATGAATAACTTAAGCCAGATCTATAAGTGCAGAACTTTAAAAATCTCACCAAACTGTGCCATTAGAAGTAAATTCAATGGATAGGTCAGACGGAGATGATGACTATATCAAGTATAAACCTCAAATGAATAAAAAGCTTGTCATGAGGTACTTCAGATAGGCAGATAAGGAGGAAACTGTGGCAGAGACACCAAAAATTCAGAATAGGCCTTGTGTTTTCAATCACTGTTGCCTACAGCATCACAAAAATACATAGCTCACCTTCGAGAGAGAGAAGAAACAAGGATTAACGTGGGCAATTGGCCTGGGGTTTGAAAAAAGCTGTTTTCCCGCAAGACACAATGAAAAAGGAGAGTTCAGCATAAGCTGGGAATGAAAAAGGTGGGAGCACAAGACTGTTCACATATTAGCAAATGGGCCAGGAATGGCTGTTGAAGAGCAGCTTTGCTGGAAAGAACTGGAGGACCCCGGTGGACACAAAACTCAGCTGGTGTTGACAGTGCACCTTAGGAGACACGAAGGTTCACAGCACTCTGGGCTGTATGAACGTGGGCATGTCCCACAGATCGAGGAAAAGGATTATTCATCTCTACAAGGCACTCATTAGACCACATCTACATACTGCATCCAGTTTCGGGGCTCCCAGTGCAGGACAGACATGAACAAACTGGGGGGGGAGGGGGTGTCGCTCAGAGAAGGGGTTGCTGGGGGCTGGAGCATTTATCCCAATAGGAGCTGGGCTGGGTCAGTCTGGAGAAAGGGTGGCTTTGGGGACACCTGATAGTACCACTGCTTAGCAGTGCCTACAAGGGTTCACCGAGAAGATGGAGCTGAGCTCTTCATAGTGATGCATGGGGAGAGGACAAGAGACAACAGGCAAAACTGCAACAAAAGAAACTTGGCTAGGGTATGAGGAGAAGTATTTTCCCCATGAGGATGGTCAGGCAGCACAGCAAGTTGCCCTGAAAGGCTGTGCAGTCCCCATCGCTGGAGGTTTTCAAGACCCAAGCAGACACAGCCTTGAGTAGCCTGGTCTGGCCCCAGAGCTGGCCCTGCTTTGGGCAGATGTTTGGAGTAGAGACCTCCAAGTTTCAACCTCAATTATTCTGTGATTCTTCAAAAGGTAAAGGATCAGTGAACCATCCTAACGTTTCATCTTGAGGAATATGGAAACATTTTGGTAAAAGTTATATCAAAGTAAAAAGCCCTTGCGTGCGAAAAAGGAACCAGCCTCTCATTCTAGGGCTATGTATGCAAATTTCAATTTGAACTGAATATACTAAGGAGCAACAAGTGAATGGAAATAAACAATACCTGCTGCCTCTTTCCCTTGAGTTTAAACTTTCCCGGATGCCTAGGTTAGAGGTTACAAGCAGGTACCCTCACCATGGGGAAAATACCTTCAGCTTTTATTCACTTTGAAAAGACCTCCATCAAAGCTGCTTCAAAGACCCAAAATGCAAAAGATTGATTTTACAGGAAAATGTGAAGATGTCATTGCTTTCCTAGGGAAAGAAAGTACCTGGCTTCTCTGGTCTCTATAGCAACAATCTGTAAATATGATTAGCATTAACAGGAAAGCATATTATCTTGGGTGAATCTTTTATCTTAACTTAGTCTTATAACTCATTTTAAAGGTCACTCCCAGTATTATTATAGATAAGTTCTTTATTGCCCTGTTGGAAAACCCTTATGATTCACACTTATTCCTGGTATAAATCTACAGACTCACACTAACAAGAATAAGTATATCTCTAAGTCTATGACCAAAGAGACAAAAAGATTTTCTTTAAAGCTGCACAGCAAGGGCTGCATATTTATGAGAATATGCCACTTTGAGGATTATTTATCACAAGCAACAGACTTCCCAGACTACTGAGCAACTTTATTACAAATGGGTACATACCCATCTATTTCAGTTATACACATTTCTCCCATATCGTAACAAGACTAAAATGATGTGATAAACCTGGGTTTGGCATGCTGAGCCATCAGGAAAATCCACAGCACTGTGGTGCAACATCTCCGTCAGATAACCTCCCATGATGGTATTGCTCCTCCTTGCTTTTTAAAATGACTTTTCACAGAAGTGGCTGGGTCAGGTTCTAGGGGTGAATTTCACAGCTAGGTAACTGGTTATCTAAAGGAGCTCTTAATACCCCAATATACAAATCTAGTCACCATCTTCCCTATGCAAACACAGAGGTATTTTCCATAGGAAAAAACAGATTTTCATCCTGCATTCAGGCGGATGATCTGTTACAAGGACCTGTACTGGATCGTTGATGATCTCCAGTGGGAAGGAAAGCATCATACGCTTTCCCACTTTAGAGAGAGAGTAATACAGCTGGATGCTCTCCCCACTCTGTTACAATAAGTGTGGTTTAATTGCACACAGACACAAGTATGGATGAGCAAATAGATCCTCTTGCTTGCATTCTAGGAACTTATACTATTACAGGTGTTTCCAGTGGAAAGCTGTTTAAGTCACACTGTGAATTTGAGTCATTAACTCCTTATTTATATGAATAGATCTTCTAAAACATAATGGGAGCTGCCTGTGTGAACAGGGCTGGCAAGATCCCTGCCACTACGCATCTTGAGAAGTGCAGCTACATTGCAGTTGCTCAGACTGAAGCACTGGTCTTTCCAATTTATATTATGTTGTGCAATGTTACACATCGCCAAAACGAAAGGCAACGGAGGGAGCAGATGTCACCATGTCTGATTTACATTGCACTTTGTGTTCTCACTGCTCCTGATAGAGAAACTTTGCAAATTACTGGTTAAACTGGCAGTGTATTAAAGCCACATGTAAATAGCTATATTCACTTCAAGGCTGTGAAGAATCATGTCCTCGTGTCTCCTACCAATCAGACTATGCATCGGGTATCCTCTTGGCAGCAAATGGATCATGTAACAAAGACAGAACATGCCTAGTATCTGAGATGAAAAAAAGGTAATAAAGCTCCATTTATATCATGTATTGGCCCTTTTGGACAGTCTTTGGAGCATTACTGATGTCAGTCCCATGTGCTAGTCGCCTTTTGAAGACCTTCGTCTATTTGAAGCTTTTCAAACACTTTTGAAAGAATGTCTACAAAGTCCTGCAAATGCCAAGAGCAGTTGATTTAACACGACTCTAACTAAGGCAAAATGAACTGAAGCAATTTCTCCTGTCCCTGCAGGTACTGTGTTGAAATATTTTATCTGAAGTCTTCAGAACTATCCCATTGAAAATATCTTTTAAGAAGCTTCAGTCTCTTCACACATCAAAAAAGTGTGCAGTGTGTTTGGAGGGAGGGGAAAATCCCTAAAATCAATGTTGTTATTGCAGTCCTAATAGGCTCTGCCATATTCTAGGCAGTCTAGTTTTGATAGCGGCAAATTTCATTAAGATCTATCTTGAGACACCACACAGTTTCAGAACTCTTTAGAAGTCAGAGTTTTCCTTCAAAACCATTTCAAGTAAAGGCTATAAAAATACTACTAGGGGTCTTTTCCTTGATCACAGTGGTACCTCTGGGAAAGGAGTTATTACTACCTTTGTAGCTTGGTAATAAGAGGCTACTGTCCATCCTTTAAAGTGATTTGAGTCAAACTTTTATTTGTTGCATTATAATGTGGTGCGTCTGATGTCTGTTTATTGTCTCTGTCTCCTCCCACACACGCCTCTGTCAAGACGTTTCTGCTATTACTGTATTTCGTTCATTTTTAGAGAATCTTGTCAAGTAAGGATGAGAAAAATCAAAAAATAAATAGTCACAAACATGTAATCTTCATGTGATCTAAGTAATTTACCATTCACGTGATTGAATATATACAACAGTCAAAAACAGTATGTGCGTTTCTGTGAAGAGTGCAGTGTGTAGGGAATGGGAATTGCTGAGAAAACTTTGGAAAGTCACATTAAAAATGACAGCTTCTAGGCAGAATAAGAGCAGTCTGCAAAAAGTGTGTTCTCATCCTGGGGGCGAAAGGGGTTATTATTAATTTATCTCACCTTAGCAAGATGAAGGCTCCCATAGAGAAAACGGAGAGCAAAAATAATTCCTTTCCAAAAAGGCTGTTACTCATAGGACATGCCAGGATATTCCAGAATAGTTTTGAAACCTGCTTTTTAAAGCCGGTAGCTTTCAGTCAGACTGTTGACCAATTGTCATATTGTTCTTTCCTAATGCTGCAGTAACTATGCGTTGCGGGGAGATTAGATCCCATTAAAAAAATTGGTACCAGCCCATGCTGCAGGATGGCCTCAATACTGCAGACTCCAAAAGAAAAGAAAACCATTTACTTCAGGAATAAACGTGGCCTATTCAAGAGCCATGGGTCATGGGGGATTATGCTGAACCTCCACTCCCCAACACCTGCCGCCCCACCACCAGTGGGAGGAGACGAGAGGACACAGGCATAGAATTAGCCCATTTTTGTCTAAAGTGTAGGGTTTTTTTGTGTGAAACTTGTGCTTATTTTAGCTCTTGACTCCCCACTTGTTCCCTAGGGGGCATTCCCCAACCTGTCCCACTGACAGAGCTGCAGGGGCCAGAGAGAAAAAAGCAAGTCTCCTGGGGGAGAGCTGGCTGATATAAGTAAGGTCTATGTAACCAGGCTCATGGGGATCCTGGCAAATATATAAGGAGCCACTTTCCATAGCCATTTTCTGCCATAATGCTTGGCCAGAAGCTTGAGGCCAGAGCAGCTCTTGTCCTGGAAATACCGGCTCTGAGGTGGACTCAGCACAAAAGCTGCCGCAGGGCATGCAGGCTGGCACTACCAGTGCTGCCCACCAATTCTTGCAAACACAAGGTGGTTTATAACCAAGGAAAGTCTACCCTCGCACAGCACACCTGGCTCCCGGAAGTTCATCTCTCTCCTCCCTAGGCTTTTCCTTCTTATTCTGCAACTCCTTTTCCCTCTAGAAAATCTAGGTGACTCTGACTGTCATTTGTACTCTTTTCCTCATTAGCCTTTCCCAATAATTCATTCCATGTGTTTATTACTCCCTGCACATAATAGTAGTGCTGGCATTCCCTTGCGTCTGCATTACGTCCTCAGTTTCCTATTAAAAATATTTCTTTACCAACTCCTTACTCCTTTCCATAATGATGACAACCTCCCTCAATTAACTTCCGCATATCTTATTTTCCAAAGAGGATAAAGCCGTCTTCCCACCTGAGCTCAGTCCTTAATTTTGTTGCTGTTGGTCTGGTATGTCTTATGCTATGCTACTTCCAGGTAACCACAGGCTGCCTGTAGCTAACCCTCCACCACTGAATACAAGCCCTCACCTTTCTCCAAGTGGGCTCTTGTGCGTACATCTTCACCCAACATTTGTCATTTGCAGGCATGACACTAGCTTTAGGGGGCTAACTGCTGCAGGTGAAGGTAAAGTCAAGGAAGTTAAGGTTAAAAAAAGGAAAAAATCAGCACAGTAAAACACCTTGCCAACATTTCTGGTGGAGGAATGTAATACCATATTAAGGCTACATTCATCATGAGATATAGGCAAGCTTCAGCCACAGATGCTAGCCAAGAGCCCCTGTAACACTGTTAATTGCCATGAAGATGAAAAAAAGAAAAGGCATTCTCCAAGGTAGAGTTACAGTCATAGTGATGTAGTGAGTCAGGAAAAGTGTGCCAGACTGCTGTTTTGTGCCACCCTTGTCCCCAGGCAGCACCGTCACAGAGATCAGATAAAAAGAGCGCACATCCCATGTGGTGCTCAGGTCAGTAAAAGTGAGGTTTAAATGGATGCTGTACAAACAGAAAGCAGGGAAACAGGCAAGCATCGATGACTCCCTCATAACAGATACTTTGCCTCTGCCCTCAAATGAGATGTTAACATCATCCAGATGGAAAAAGAGAAATTTTGTCAAAGGGACAGCCGAAGTCATTACGGGACACAACAGAGAGCATCACTAGCCTGCCTTTTCTGTTAACGGTTGGGAAGAAAGCAAAATAATGCCCAGTTTTTCTTGCAGCAGACTTAGAGTATATCAATATTAACATCTAGCTGAAATGACTTTAGAGAGCTCGTTGTTTTATGCAGGTTGAATTGTCAGAAAAAATGTATTGAAATCCTAGGAACCAGTTGTTGGATTTGTATCTGTTGTTTCAGAGGCATGAGGGGGCTGTAGGAATAGATGCTGAGCAATGGCTGTCAGTGAACTGACTGGAACAGAAAACATTGCATTAATGAGCCACAGTTTTTTAAGACATGCCTTGAGTTGTTTTGTCATGTAATTTTGCTGAAATCATTTGCTATCTACCTAGATAAAAATTATTGCAGTGGGAACGTTATTGTTTTTTCATTTACCTTTTTTAAAGAAATTGTATAATTTTTAACATACTCTTTTCTGTATCTCTTACATAGTCAAATACAAGTTCGTAGCTGTATTTTTCCTTTTTTTTTAACCAGTTCATATAATTATGCAAATTGAAATAATTAAAAAATTATTTTAAAGTCAACTTCTTGTGGCAAATGACAAAGTCTGTAGATTGAGAAGAAGAAAAACCCATTCCATCTTCAGACCCTCTTTAACTTTGCTTATGAAAACTGCCTCTTAGCAGTCCTTCACTGGTTTATCTAATTAGATATATTGATTTTTTTTATATTTTTTCATAGCGGGGAAGAGAAATCATGCCCTTATCTAGTAATAATGAGCTCAGCAGAAAGGCTTAGCTATGATTATGTCAACAGTTTAGAAGTAATCTATATCCAAATTCAGTAGAGGATTTCATTTACGTAGAAAATATCAGAGTGGAAAACAGCTTGGTGAGGGCAGTAGTGCAAACCCAAATCTAGGGTGGATTTGCATACAGTTGAGACAATTAGAAAAGAGAGTCCTTATCACTTTTGTGAAATCAAGCCGAATCAGCGGAGTACCCCAAACAGACAGGCTGGCACTGGGCACTCTCTGCTTTCATACCTCACAGAGTGTGAAGTAGGTTTCCATTTCATTTTGCTTATATTGTATCAGACAGCTTTGGAAAACCAGAGAGAAATAAACCACAACGCCACAGTAGTGGAGAATATTTTGCTGCTTTTTTTTTTTTTTTTTCAAAAGACAGTCTCCTGAGCCAGGCATTTGAATCATAAGGACTTCTGGGATGGGATTTTCACTCAGAGATCTCCATTCTTACGTGGATTAAGAGGATTAAAAACCATTAAATGACCATCCTCCAAGTCCCTAAAGCAGATTTGCCTTTTTCTTTCCTCCTTCAACTGGGGCAGACTTGGGGGTAACAAAGTACTGCACAAAAGACTCCCTTAGCATGACAAAAGGTGAAACAATCCACTGAACTGCCAATGTACCAGACAATGAAGTCGGTGCAGTCTACTCAGCTCATTTTCATCAGAACAAATGGTACCAAACTTGGCAATGGCATTGTTCTTAAACTTGAACATGGGGCTCTTTTTTCCCCCCTCTTCTCTTTTTTTATTTTTTATTTTCCCATCCGAAGCTCAAGGTGTCATATTAATTATTTAAATCTTCGGAAGATTCCAACTGTATCCTCCAAGGCTCTGCTCAGTGCCAGAAGGTCTCCAATCTGCATTAGCTTTTGTTAATTAGAGCTGAAACAAGGACTTTGATCTCAATGAATATAATAACAAAAAAAAAAGCAAAACTTCCTGTGTGATTTATCTTTTACCTATTTTCTGCCTTTACTGTTTTTCCACTCTATTAGACTTTGATTTACCTTGTCTGAGTAACATTAAACAACTCGGGTACAAAAGAACTTAAACAGCTTCAAAAGCCTGACTGAAATGATAGTTAAATGCTACATGAAGTGATTCCGAGTCTTTAAACTTTGAAAGAAAATGGCACAATTTTACTTTATTTTATTTTATTTTTTGTAAGCAGGGGCTGGCGTCGGAGGGGGTGGTGGTGCGGTGGTGGTTTGTACAGCATGGATGCATGTCTACTGATGTCAGATATCACAGGTTTTCCTGTTGGGATTGATCTTTCCTCATTAAGAGCCTTGTTTCTAGAGCTATAGCGCTGATAGAACAGAAGGCCAGTGATATTCTGCAAGATGTTCCTCATGCATCAGGCTTGCCCTGAGTTTGTAGTGCTGCTTAGATCCGAGGGGGTCACTGCCAGGGCTTGCCTTGTTAAAATTTTTCTCATTAACATTTTTCTTATTGAATAGCTCTGAAAGGTTATTTTTTTAAGCCCAAAAAGAAAAAACTAGCAAATTTTAGTGTCAGATGAGGTCTAGTTGTATATTCACTTGAGCGGAGACTTACTGTTATGGTCCCCTAATATGAAAAAATAATCAAAGAATATCCAAAAATGCTGCAAGTGAAATCTACATCTGAGATTTATGAGATATATGAGGGTAAATTTTCATTGTGATGGACAAAGAGTTGCGCACACAGCCTTCATTAATAACAGCGCACGGTGCTGAAAACGTACCCTGTATCTTTTACGTAAGGCTCACTACAGGATGTTGCAGCCCCAGGAGACCGGTCACTCATGGTTTATCTCATTTTAGGGGGAATAAATTAAAGCCTATCTTTGTGAATTCTGGACAGAAAGTAGGAGAGCTGAAGTGAATAGTCTTAAAAATAATAACTAAGAACTATGATAACCTGCGGGAAGCACCTACTGAGACAAAGCAGGCTTGCCAAGAATGGAACAGGATTTTCTTGGGGAAGTTTCAAATAGATTCAGTGCTTGAGACAAATGCTGCACTGCCAAGGTCTGGCTTTGTCCACGGGCAACAGTAGCAGACTTGCCCTGCTCGCAGCATCAATGTGCTTCAGCTCCAGGTTTGCAATCAGGTTGGGAATTCAACAACTGTCTGATCCATCTCCTGCCAAAACCCATGGAAGACTTTCAACCAGCTTCAAGTGGGGCCCCACCAGGCCCTGCCTCACTAGAGATGCTCCTACTGAGTCCCAGTGGATTTGTGACATTAACACACATTCATTTGTTGACTAAGTCCACTTTTTCCAATTCCCATACCTCTCTTCTGTCTTGCCAGCCCATTTTGCACAGTTTGGTGGTGACAGGTCGTGGGCATGTTTCCAGTCACACATTTCAGCAGGAGGCTGTAATGCTGTACCGAGCAACGGTTTTAGTTAATGATGCAAACCATGAGGTTCCATTGTTTTTCATTCCTGCTCCTTTTGGTGTAGAATCGAAGTTTTTGCAAAGCCAGAGAATATTACCAGTCAATCGGACGCAAAATTTTATGTAAAGGCAAAACCTTCATTTCAGGACAGTATCTTTGTTTCCCACATGGAGGTGGGCCTGGGAGAGGGATGGTCCTCATGCAGCAGTTAAAGGAAAATGAGGGTAATGATGCTGGTTTGCTCTTCCTTTTCCATCTAAATTACTAGAAGTTAGCCGGAAAAAAGGGAGGGCTATCAGATTGCCTACAAACATTGATATTCTCTTAAACCAGGACTTGCAAATCCAAACAAAATTCAGCAACACCTGGTGTCTTCTCCCCTGCTGTCCCCCACACTCAAAGTTTCATGAGTTTTGGAGCTTCCCTAAAAGTTTGTGAAACCAGGAAAGATAGGGTGAGAGCCAGTTGCCTTTGGAAAGGGTGTGTAAGCTGTCACCTTCCTTGCCACTGTACTGAAACAGAGCCCACACGGCTTTGCTCACAGATGTTTTCTTTACGGGATTGAATCCTCCTTTGAACAGAGTCTTAAGGGTTGTGAGCAATGACCGCACAGCTTTCAGAAAAAAATACTGAAAGCATGCAGCAGCCATGCTGAAATTACTGCAGTGCAGAGCGATGGCTGAGTCGGGGGCCTGCTCCATACACCTGGGCATCCCATCACCCTCGCTGCCTCTCCTTGCTCCTGGAATATTGATTCTAGCTTTGCTTCACTTTCATCTGTCAGCACAGGTTAGGTTAGTTCATGTCAGTGCTATCACAGACATATGCTGATTTTTTTGCTCACTCAGGCTTCTTCATTTGTCCCTCTCTCTGGGCTCAGTACGAGTGCCAATTGCCGCTCTGTGCTGTGCAAGCAATAGTCCCCCCGCACACACAGAGCAGGACCCCTCCTCAGCAGTCTGGGAGGGCACAAGGGTGCAGGAGGGTCATGCTGCCTAGCAGGCGTGTGCCAAGGCTGGGCTGAGTGCTGTGGCTGTTAGCAAAGTGTGCATCAGCCATTGCCCCCTTGCAGCTCTTGAACCGCCACGATACTCTGCCTGGAAAAGTCCTACAACAAAGGCTCCTCAGAGCTGCCTGCTGCCAGAAAGGACAAGGATTTCAAAACAATTTAATAAACTTCCCCAGTGCTGTTCAAAACTCAAGGGATGTTATCCACTGGCCTTCAGAAAGCTTCCATAGAAAGAGTTGAAGTTTGTTTTGAGGTTTAGGTTTTGGACCAAATATCTTTGCTGTTTGCCCCAAGCTGCCCCATTGAATTTGCCAGACAGGAGGCAGAAGTTGAATCTAGGGTGATAGGATGGGCAGTGACAGGCCACGGACGGTGTAGAAAGTGAGTACAAGTAGCTTAAGTTCAAGACAAAACAGTAGAAAGAGTCTGGAGAGTGAAGGAAGTCAAAGCCATGGACTAGGAAAATTACCATCTCCGCAGCAGCTTTCTGAGTGGATATAAGGGCAGGGAGATTGCATTCTTCGATGCCAGACAAAAGGTTGTTGAAGGAATGGAGACAAATTATTCCCATGAAAATCAAAGCGAAAATACTCATTGACTTTAATAAAAATAGCATCAACCCCCAAATCGCTAAAGGTTTCTCACAAGGTATAAGATTTCTGTTGTTTTGCATAGTCTACATTTTAGCATTGAAAAATATAGGCACCTGTTTATTATTTTAACCCACTAACCTTACATTTCCTCTAAATATTTCTTCTGGGGGGAAGGAATGGAAAATCATCTTTAATTACTTTACCTCTTTCAGAGATGATAACTTTAAAGCCTCATTGTTTTACTGTATTTATTCCATTTGAAACTTGGATGATATATCATCTTATTATGACTTTTTACAGCTATTCTTTTAGATGAGCTCAACAGCCTTCTCGATTTAATTCAGTACACCTCCATATAAAACAACAATGTGTTGTATGTGCATTGCTTTATTTGAAAATGATGTACCCAATAATATGTTTCTATCTGCAGAATGTGTCTGATTTAGCTGACAAAAGATTGCAGCAGTCATTGTGGCCAGAAGCTATTGGAAAGCAGCCAGCATTAATAACAAAATAAATACAAAGCAGAAGGAAGCGATGCCATAAAACACAAGGAGAGCGGGCTACACTTTTCTACAAGAAGTTGCATGGTGTCATGCACACAGCATATTTACCAAAAGGGCAAAAAGCAACCTTTGAGTTTGAACTTCTCGCACCACTAAAATGGCCACGTTCTAAGGGGACCCTCTGGGCTCAGCACAGCCCTGCATCAGAAAACAAACGCTTCACATGGTGACAGAAGTCACTGTGGTGATGAGACAAGTCAGAAAGAAAGAATGATGCAACTGTTACCATCACTGTAACATGTAACATTCATGTACATAGGATGGCTGCATAAGGGGAAGCACCTTATCCAAGAGATACTTAATAGAAAGACTTGCTATTTCGACTCTTTTGCTGTTACCACTCATTGCAATGACTTTTTTTAAACTGGGAAGAGCCTGATGCCTTCAGCTTTGATAGAATCAAGAGCACTGGTAAAGCTCAGCTCTAAACATAAGAGATGGGAAAACGCAGATTTCCTTTTAGATCCTTAGAGCAGTGGAAACATGGCAGAGCAGTGGCCGCACTCCCTCTGCCAGTCCTATTGGGCTTTTTTCCTGAGCACGTTATAAAATTTTCTAGGGGTGCTGTTAAGGGAGAGAGGAAAATGGGAGCCCTACCAGGACAAGCCCTGGTGCTGTTCCGTGACCAGCTACTGCAGCAGTGCCCTCTACTTACATCAGTGGTTTGTAAAACCCAAAGGTGGCCAGAAAGACTCTTGTTGTAGTGAAGGTCTAGTCCTCTGCATACTTTGAAATCAAAGTCATCTACAAATGCAATGTAGCGGGCTGCTGTGATTTAAGCCAACTACAACTTCTTAATGTCTTTGACTGCCAGAATAGAGGGTATGAAGCTTTGCTGTAATCTAGTCTCAGAAGATGTGCATGGTTGCACTCAGACCTTTTTCTTCAAGGACAGGATTTTATGTATTTTGCTCAATGTGACAGACGAACACACTTCTTTCATTATTGTGGCACTACCAAAATCAAGCAACTGTATAGCTTTGTGCTCCACCACACCTGTTAGAAGGATCCTACCAACTGACTGCAGGGCTCTCCCAGGAATCGGCTTTGAAATGTTCCTTGGTGCTGGAGGGCGTAAACATTTTCTCTGGGCTGCATTTGAACCAGCTTCTCTTCAACCACTTTTTTTGTTTCCATGATAATTGGAGTCAGTATTTGCTTCAAATGAGAGCAACATGCATCATCAGCATACTGTCCTTATTTTTGCCTGCAGCATTTCATAATGTCTTCTAGAGGTTTAATGTTAATACAGAGCAGATGTTGACTTTCTTGAAGTTGCCCATTTGTAACTGGTAGCACAGTTTGCACTCACTCCTTTACCTTGAGAAGAAATGCTCTACTGAATTAACTATTAGTAACTTTTCATTAGTTTTGAATTGCAATAGCTCCTAGAATTAGGGACAGTAATCGCCCTACAAAGTTTGCAGCTGTTGGATGTAGCAACTAAATATGGAAGAGAGAAAAATGAGGGGTCCAAGGAGACAAGATGAGACAAAAAGAGGAGACAAAGTAGTTCCTCTGATAGGATAAGGATCAACATCAAGACCACTACTAGGACATCCTGATCACTGCCTAGTGCTTTGAAGGACTGTGGCAGAAGGGAAGGAGGAGTCTGAAGAAGGAGGAGGAGTTTGAAGAACAGTAGTTTGTTAAGTGCTTTTATTGTGGGCACAAACATATTATGGCAGCATCCAAACAATTCAGAACATGCTAAAATAAAAAGATAAACTTCATAAATTATTAAAATGGATGCTGCAGAAAGAGGAAAGGGAAGGGTGGACAACATAGCAGTATATTTGGGTTGCTTTGGACAACAAATTAGTCAATGAATTGCCTTCAGGTGTTGTTCTTCCTCTCATTTTCAACCTATGTCATCAAATCAAAACAAATTCCCCTTCATTTGTGCCACATAATGAATCTTATTAATCTTAAGGAAACCTTTCTTTCAAAGTATCCTGCTTATTTGTTGAGCCACTCTGGGATTAAGCTTTTTTCCCTTACTTGCAGATTAAGTGGCAGCAGCTCTACTAGTCTACCTTATATGCCTTTTTCTTCTCTGATCTCTCTAAAAGTAGAACAGGTTCTCAGCTCCAACACTTTTCACCTCAGAAAGGCGTCCTTCCATCCTCTCTGTGCTGTCTTGATCATTCTGTGTCCCTCAGCTAACGCAACAGATTCATTATGGCATGTGTCAGTGATCAATCAAATCAGCTGCCATGGGAACATCTCTGTAGTGTCAGATCTCTCTAAGTGAACCAGAATTGCAAATGCCATTGCTGAAAGACCTACAGTGCTTCTGCACTGGTTCACATTGAGGATGCTGAGCTGTGCCACTTCCACTGATGACTTCTTTCCTGAGCCTCTAGCCATGCTGGGCCAGACAAATGGTTTGGTACCAAAAATATATATATAAAAATAATTCTTTACACTTTTCTTACCTGTGGATACACTGTAGTTCTCTCAAATGAAATGCAGGGCTCTGGAATGACATCAGAGTTGAAGTCAGTAGACTTTGTCATCTCCTTCCCAATGAATTATTACCCACAAAGTGAAGGGGACAGGGAGTGTCAGGGGAGAAATGACTCCTCTCAGGTCCTCCACTAATAAGAGCTATATGAGATAGATATGCTTTAGAGAGTAATTCTTTTGGGTTTTAGCACATATTTTACAATGGGAACAATCACCCCCTGGAAAATCTTATTCTGTATATTCTATGTGTTGTACACCTTAAGAGGTTCTTGAATTGCTCATTCTTCTAATGGTTGAAGAGATGAATAGACTTATCAAGCAGTGAAGGGACTAAGGTCTGGTCAGTCACTTGGTCTACACAGCCATACAGACAGCTAATAGAGAAAAGGCTAGAAATGTCAGGCACTCAAAATGTCCCCCTGCAATGAGCATTTCAACAGGCAAATAAACTCTCACAGAAAAAGGTTTCAGGAAAAATTATTATTCTGTGTCTGAAAGTTCTCTGCAAAGAGCAGAAACTTTCTAGTGTGAAGATTACATCCTTAGAATACATCACTCCACATTTTTATTCTGGTACTACCTCAAAATCTCAGTCAACAACCCAACCCTATTGTGTCAGTTCCAGGCAAACACAGAAGGAAACACTGGTGCCTTCCTCAAAGGGTCTCTGATATGATGCAACAAACCAAGGCAGAGATCACAAGAAAGTGTTGTATAACTTGGTTGTATCTTCTCCAGATTCTTTCAATGTTCTCATCACCATGTAACCTATGCACTTTTTAGCAGACACTTCAACAGCAGGACTGTAATCGGCTGCTGATGGACACATCTATATTGCACATGGCTTATTCTTTCTCTCAGATGTGCCTGAGTTTTAGAGAGGAACATTAAGTTAATGATAGATTTCAGTTTCTCATGGAGATTGCAGAGAAGTCCTCCAGAAAGTTGGTCTTAGCTCATTGACAGAATTCACCCTTACAGTGAACAGCTCCACTTTTAATTAAACAACAAAACACTATGGAGTGTAAGTGCATACTTTTAAGTACAGTGACCCCACGTCTTCATGCAATAACGACATAAGGACAAAGCAGTGGGGCGGCCCGAGGACAATAAATGTGCGGTCTTAGAACACCTTAGAAGGCAACTGTCTAAATTTAATGAACTGGGATTACAGCATAAGAGCTACTAAGCCACTTTTTCTCTAGGTCTATTTTTTTTTTAATATACAGCCTATTCTGTCTGGCTAATCCATCCATCTATCCATGCAACCACCTCCATAAAAATACCAAAAAAATGGCGCCTGTAATATACATGATGTTTCATTAAAGCCAAAGTAAATTCTCATGCTTGATTTTTGTATCTTTTCAGTGCTCTATCCCTAATGATCTGTTTGCCTGAGTAGTCCCTTCCCTTCTCTTGCTGCAGGTGTCCAGCCAGTGAGCTGCTCCCCTCCTCATTCCGTCCTCCTGGGTGAAGATCTACGCCAAGAAAGGAATGGATTCACCTTCTTGTCCTATAGCTGTTTGTGCTCCTAAGCAGAGGGAGATCCTCTCTCCTCTTAGAAGAAAGGGGCATGTCAATCTCCATTGCTTTACAAGACATAATTACAGAGACTAAAAAGGCAAGTGTATCAGAAAATCAGATGATGAGAAACTGTGCTGAAGGCAAATGGGAGCTCCTTATGAGAAGCAAATATAGTCCCTTTATTTCCTGTATTCCTACAGCCCTTTCTTTTCAGTTTTGCCAGACAAATTATGCATTACTTTTCACATCAGCTACCTAACAAAAATAACACGGTTGCTTCCCCAGCTCACCCTTACCCACACCCCTCTCACCCGTCCTGCCACCTCTGAATTGGGCTGCGCATATTCAACTGTTGCTTTTGCAGTACCTTTTTTTGTTCATTGTTTGGCAAGGGTGATGTGCTGGAGTGGAAAGATCAACTATTCCTTTAGTTGAGGTTCTTATCCAAGAGTCCCTTTAACCTGGTTTGAATGTGTTGCTGACTCACAGGAATTAAGCTGGAAGATAGCCAAGGACCCGAAGAGAAAGTTAAGACACAATGAAGTTAATAGGCTCCCATTGGCTGCTATTGTTAGAACTAGTCTTAAAAACAAAAACAAACGCACATGTAAGTCGGGTTTCCTGTGTGGTAAGCTGAGTGCTTTACAGGGACTTCCATTATGTCATGATTCATTATTTCCTCCTCTGAGCCTAAATGGAACCTGAAAGTAGAATTAATAGCAATAAGATCACCATTAAAACAGCTCTTCTGAAAAGGAGCAGATGAGGTTAGTGTCTTTGATGGGAGGGTTCTCATTATAGCACTCTTTCTTTATTTACGGAGTACTGTCCTACACACAGCACTTTAAAACATCTCCCTTTTGAAAAAGTCTGATAAAGACCGGGATAATATAGTTCAGTTGTAATTCAGTAGGCTTCTGTAAGGACAAGAGTGGCCACAGAATAAAAAATAGGAAGTTTATGTTTCTCCAGACTTGTAAACCAATTCTGTAAAACTCAACTGAGAAGTAGATCCCTGCTATAAATGACACACGGAGCTCAAAATTATTTAGAGAATTTTACATTCTATATTAAATTCTTCTTCCCATAAGGAATGAGACATGATCTCTTCATCCGGCAGGGTTACAGTCTACATGTAATAACATTTAGGCTTTGCTTTGTAAGTCAAAGATACGGCACTCCCTACAAGTACTCCAGACCATATGGAGCACTGTCTGGTAACGATTCATACTCAGCTCTGCTTCCACTTAGGGTTCAAGCCCAAGGGTGGGACCTTCATCTGATCAACAGGATTTCCAGTTGCTTCCCCTTTGGAAATTCAGCAGTCAGAGGTGGAAGGCAGAGGGAGCTTGAAATCAACACTGTCCCAGCAGAGGTGTCCCTTGTTTTCCCTCTGCAGCCAGCTAACAACAAACTTGTTTTTTCAGATGGTCTGTGTACTGCACAAGCCCAAGTACTGTGCCCCCAATTTGCCTCTTGCCAATTATGAAGGAGTAAGGGCTACCAAATGCATGTGTTTCAAAAGCTCATCTCAGAAGAGTGTCTTTCTGTATGTCACTTCTCAGAATCCAGATTTTTCATTTCTGCGTTGCAGTTTCCCTAAAACATTCGCAACCTTTTTCCACATCTCTTTAAAAAGAGTAGGTTGCTATTTAATCACAATGCATTTTCCCTCATTGTTGTCTGCCTCAGTCAAGTCCATGCTACGAAGCACTGCTGGCTTAGTATGGTAAATAAAGCAAGGTTTGGTTGCTTTTGTCCCACCAGTCATCCACCCACCTTTCAGTCCCACTTAAGCAGTTGTGGGTGAACTAAAGGATACAGAAGATTATCTTGCAAGACATTTGGCCAGCATTGCTTTCTTTTGGAAAATTAGTTTTGCTTGTTCGATGTGCCAGTCCCCTGCTCTAGGACCCATCTCTACAAGGAAATCTTTTAATTACCTCTTCCCCCCAAATGACAGCTTTCACCACTGGAGTTGAGTTCTTGGATATTAGCAATTGAATAGGAAGCCTTCATACTGTATATCATTTTAATCTTTCATGTTTAAGTAAGCCAGATGGCTTATTATTACAAGCTCTGTTTGAAAAAGGCACAAACTTTCTATCAGAGGATTTGTAAGATGATAGTAAAAAAGGGAGATTTTGCATCACACAAAATAGCCTGAATTTTAATTGCACATCATAGGTTGGCAGCAATTTTCCCATAATTACCATTCCTGCTAAATGAATAGGTGGATTAAATGGATAACTAAAATGGTATTGAAACTTCCTAGAATGGAGATTTATCCTCTAATGTATGGAATAGCTAAGTAAAGTTGTCAGTTCCTTGGGTGTAATTCACGCAGTGTTAACGTTTCTCCTCAGCAGAGGACCTGCTTTACTAGCAGTAAAACCTTGGCTGTTATTGGTTGGGCTTTTTTGCTCTTGGTGTTTTATCCCAGCACTTCAGATAAGTCAGATGTCATTTGGCATGTTACACACAGAAGCTTTTGATCGATGAAGTTGAAAAATAAAAGACGCTTTCATTTGGGCCTTGGCTGCATTCCTTCCAAACACGTAAGAATATCATTCTTGTTCTTCCTACCGAGGGTATAATCCCACAGTCATTTATCCTTACAACATAGCTCTTGTGCACAGTCATGTATGTAGTCATGAAAATTCCTAAAAGGACAGCTCAGATGATTCGTGCTCCTCCTGCGCGTGAGTAATGGCAACTAGGAAACGAGTGCGCTTTAAACACATGCAGAAACATGCTAATGTTGACACATCAAGTGAGGAACAATTAGATCATTACTGGGGTGACAGAATATATTCTTCCTCAAATGCACATGGATATTTTAAAAGCCCTGTGCATTGAAAAGACAAAATACAATGTAAAATGTGAATTCATGGAACCATATTATACCTACTAATCCTAACCAAATAGCATGTAATGGGTAATAAATGCTGCTGTTATTCGGCTGATCTAACCCCTCTGTAACAATATCTGTGATCCATTCCGCATCCTTTGAATTCAAGGACAAAATTCTCCTGGCTTGATTCTCTCTTGTACAATACCAGCGTTATGCTGTTCAGGCAATGCTTAGATGCCCTAAGGTCTGTTTAAATATTAGTTACATCATCTGTGTGGCTTCTTGCCACCACCAAAGTGGAGTAAAGGGCATTACACGTCAAACAGAATCAGGCCATTTGACAGAATGATTGTCATTGACTGTCACTGAATTTGTGACACGCAGTGTGTAGAGCCAGGTATGACAGCCCTATTGAGCTGTTGGTCTGAGACTTTAGGTTCTTCTTTCACTGAGAAGATGTGACAGTGCTGATACATTTGCGCAAATGAAGTTTGTATCTTAATCGTGACATCCTACAGTTAGTTGCGTGGTGTTCATCCCCCTTAATTTTATCTGTTTAAATGCTAGGCTAAACCAGCTGTGTAGATGATGCTAGAGTAAACAGAGAGATTCGTACCTAAAGTCCCGATGGTAGACATCATTTTTAGGATATGATGAATTGTCCTGGGGTGGATGGTGACTATAAAGACTGTCTAGATTATTGCCTCAGACTAGTTTCCTACACCTCAGCTAGCCAAAACAGGCAAGGAAGTCAGATATCCTTCATATCAGGTGTGCTATTTTAGATCTCCGAAGGGCTTGGAGTTTTGTACTCCTTCTATGACTAACTACAACCAGTTCATGAAATACAGCTGAAAGTTGGTTATCAGTAAAAAGGGTAATCATCTCTCATTTTCTGTAAAATTATAGGCATATTACTTGTGTCAGCTGAACATCTGCCATTCAGCATCTCTACTTTACTTAAGGAAAAGGGGGAGTTAGCTAGCAGAGAATGCCAGGCACAGTTAAAATGCTTTACTGAAAGAGCATAGATTTTAGTAGGAATTCTGAAGGACTCAGTGTTGCTGGTCTACCACCTCCTAATAATTTTGGAGTGCCTGGACTAATCTAAAGGCTATTTGAGAGACCAGAAGATAGCAGCCTTAAGATATTGTGTTGCTCTCAGTGCCACAGAGGTTGGTGGGCAGGCAGAGGACAGAGAACTAAACTGGTGGTCCCCTGGAGAGCAAGGCTGGAGGGCAAGTTCAGCAGCAGCCAGCGTGCATGCCTGGCAAGCTGGTCAGCACAGGGGCACCCCTGAGCCACGCAGCACAGGGCAGGGATCCACCTTACTTGGTTGGGACCTACCAGACTTGCAAGGAGCTGAGGAAGCCCCATGCCAGGCTAGGAGTCATTCTGTGCCTCAGAGCAAAACCTCACCCTCTTTTGGCAGCAGCATCGCTCATCAGTACCTGGAGAAACAGTCACTCTGGACAATGTCATGCTGAGCTCCAAAGAAACGAGACCAGGATGGACATCACAGTACCTAAGGCATTGCAGAAATAAAGAAAAACAAACTCGCTATCCTCCTTTATTTTATGCAAATCAGTCCATAAAATCATTAAAAAAACTGGACTGACGATACATTCTTTTTCCCAATTATAGTTACTAAAGTAACACATCATACCCAATGTTAACAAATTGCCCGAGCCACTGATCTGTTGCGGTGGCTGTAGTCCAGCAGTTTGAATTGTAGCTTTCTAAGGACTGGTTGTGCTCAAAAAAATAATTTATCACAGAAGTGGCTTAAACAGTCAAAAGATCTATGTAAATGTTGGCGAGTCATTCAAAAAATGAAAGAAAAATACTTTTACGAATGTATTTGAAATGATGTAGTTAATACTCTCAGCTGTCCAAGCCTTGTTGTCTTAAGAGGTTTAAGTGGTCCTGAAGTCTATTATCCATATTAACAAAGAGTTTATATCACTCCCAGAGACAGTGCTTTCCAAGTGAGATATGGCACTGCAAAGTGAAGCCTATTACTGTACCTCTGGGAACAATGACACTATCACAGATTTCAGCTCCTGCTTTCTGCTCTTTCCAGACAGGAGCACTGGCTTTAATACAATCGTGTCATTGAAGAGGCAAAGCTCTCTTAAGCTAACAAATCTGAGGGCAGACGCTTTCTGCCACTATCTAGCATTGTCACGACACAAAAAGCAGTGGCGTAGATTAGCTGCTCTCCATCACGGACGGCTTTCCTGGTGTGCCGTCTGCCGCCCGTGCGACGGGGATGCCGCACGCGCGTGGAGTCACTGCCCTTGTAAGTACACTGGGTAAACTGGGGAGGGGTTGAGGGTTGCCGTCCTTTTAGAAAAGATTAAAAACATCATATAAAATGCTCGCTATACCTGACTCAGCATATGAGTCTATCCTGCAAGCCTCAATGGGGAAAACAAAACCAACAAAAACCTCCAAATGTGCCTCCTTTTTGAAACCCTGTACAAAGTTATGAGATCTTTTGCAAACCAGCTGATTTTCTGGATCCGCTGATACACTGGATCTGCTTGCAGGACTGGCACTTAAGTCTGTATACAGATTACGTGTCATTTGGAAACTGATACAGTTAATGAGAGCAATTCTTTTACTGCGGGTGCAGTTATGCCAGAAGTAACCCTGTTACGTGGTTATGCTGGTAGAAAGTCCTGTAATAACAAGATGTGAAAATTCAGGACGCTCTTCAAAGAAGCAGAACAATTAGAATATGAGGCTTTTAGGGGCTATAAATACATATAGTTTGCAAATCGGAGAGTGCACGATTTCTTGAAAATACCTATTAAAATAGTTTTGTTAAAACCAACTAAATATCCCCCTGCTGTATTTGCAGTCCAGAAATCCACCTGTCCAAGCGTTTTAAACTGCCAGGCATCACAGGGCTTACTGAGTGCCATCCACACAAAATCCATAGTAATTGCAACTCCCTGTCAGTGCATGGGAACCAAAGAGGGAAATTAACTGGTAGTGACCAGAAACGAAATTAAGTTCGCCAATCTGTAATATTTTCATTGTCCAACTAGAAAGAAAAGAATTTGCAAATGTACAGCACACAATGAGAAAGAACTAAATCCATTTTTTAAAAAATTATTTCACTTCCGATACTCTAAGCTATTGACAGTGGTTTAGGTGAAGAAACTTGATGGGGTATCTTTCTTTCAAGCACATGTGTTTTCTTTAATAAAATTTCTTTTCTGTTTTCTCCTTTTAAAAAAACTATATCCAACCCTTCCTACATGTAAGAATAAAGCACAAATTGACACACAAGCCAGGACTCTCTCTTAAATGGAATAATTATCATTGCATGTGACTGTAAAGAAGATAATAGGCAAAACAAATTGTTGTAACAAATTACGTGTAGGTACCTGCATGGAGCATTTGCCTGACCCATTACAAAGCTACAACTATGTGCCAAGCGATCTGCTTTCATCCACACTTTGCTTTCAACCTCAGAGAAAAAAAAAATCTACAAGCAGGGTGTGAATTAAGATGATAAGAAAGGCTCTGATAGAGTACGTGATTCTGGCAACGTCTTTCTCAGGAATTCAAAAGTTAGAGGTGCAAAGCCTGGGTGCTCAACGCTGGCTCCTCATGTCTGCCTGTCCCTCGGCAGAGTTGTTCAAGGATTGCTTCTATCTCTAACAGTGGACATGGATAAGAGAATGACATATGGCCAAAGCAAACGGAGAGTGCTCCGGCACTCTCGATGTGGCGGTGTCTGCATGGTCTTTGTAAGCGCAGTGCAAAAAGAACAAAACCCTCCGTCTCCTGGCTACAAAAGGCGGCTGGAGTCGCAGACCCTCGCCAGCCACCGGCGCAGAGATGAGTGATGCTTTAGGGTCGGTGGCACGCATTTCATGTGCCGATCGGCGGGTAGATGAGGTTCCCGGCAAAGTAGCCCAGAGTTTGACAGAAAAATGAATTCTTTCTGTGGAAATCAGTGCGGCCTGGCCTATTAAGGGACAAGTTAAATAAATCTTTCAAAGGCACGCTGTTGAAGTTACTTTTTCAGCAACCAATCTTCATGGAAATCCCACACCAAGCCCCATCTATCTTGATAATGCAGAGTATCTACAGCTGAAAGCAGTTTAACAACTGGAAAACAACTGGTTGCTGAAGGGGAAAAAAACTGTAATAAAAATAAAGGAGGCTTTAGGGAACAGAAATCATTTTCAAACATTGTAATAGTTAAACCATTTTAACCTTACATCCATTACTTGCAAACAAATGTGACACTATGAATCAATTGCAGTTATGTTGTTAATAGACTTTATTAATACCAAGGAAAAATAATATACAGAGTATCCTCAATGGATGTATAACTACCCTCTCAAATGGAGTTTCCTGATATTTTAAATGAACGGTGGGGTTTATTTTGGCAGCAGCATCACATAACTGATGTTTCATATTACACACAAAAATTATTTTGGTGCCATTCTTGGAACGAAATGTTTCATTTCAATAAAAGCTTGTAATTGTAACACTTAAATGCTATCATTAATAGCAAAAAGAAAGTTCTTCCAGAAACATTAAAGAGTGAACTTCCCTGCTCTTTCCTCTATTACAGCCAATGTCTTTTTATTGTCTGTTTTCATCTCCATTTTACTTTATCTGCCAAACTACTTTGCATTTCAAGACATTTCCACTCACCTTGAGTTCTTGGTTCAAAAAGAAACAATAAAGTTTAATCTTTTCACTTGACAATGATGTATGGGTCTGCTGAAAAACACTTTTCAGGTATTATCATTAAAAAGTCTCTCTTTTTTTAGTTTCTCTTAGCCTCCTGATACACAGAGAAATACAAGACGTCACGCATGCAAGGGCTTTTATCAAAGCTTCTAATAATACCTCTTAATTAGAAACCAAAGCCTGCTAATGTTCCTTCTGAGAGCTCCTCAGAGTAGTCTTTTCCCAGCTTTAGTCATTCCTCTTCAACTAAACATTGTCTAATGACTTTATTAGCGATTTCAAAGGCTAGCAAAGGCTACCACTCCGCTCTTTTCTTTCCAGATTACATCTTGCTGGTCAGGGAATTTGCTGAGCTCTACCCTCACGCAACTGGTTTGAATTAGGATTTTTTTTTTTCCCCTCTCTTGCAGTTAGCTGCTTATTAGCATTTGTCAAAACAAAGAGAAAACGCAGCCTCTGAATGTTTAATATTGTTCAGCGTTCTCTGAGAAACACAGCCAGACAGTGAAAATACACCAATTGTTCCCTTCGCTGGAACGTAGAGTACTGCTGAAGCCCTGCTGGGGTTACTTAGACTAAACACCTTAACTTAATCGGACTGATCACATAACTGTGTTAAAGTTATTTAACTTTTCGTATTTTTATAAAAGCTTTAGAAAGAATTTTTAAAATGTATGATTCGTTATGCAGGAGCTATTCACGAACCCACCAGCCAATGCAAACAGACTGCCTCACCAAATAAATGAAAACTGCCTGACTGATAATAAAAAGGTTTGGGTGGTATTTTTTTTTTCCTTGAGAAATCTGGTGCTTAAATATATAATGTTACCAATTCTATTTCCAGGTATTTACCAAATCTGGGGGCATCTATTAACAAGAAGAGAAACGTTGTTTCAGCTGAAGGCTCTCAAGCATACATCCAGCTACGCAAAACTAAGATACTCAAAGGATGAGAGCTTGGTTTCCGAAGTTGATTGATTTCCTTAAGAACATAAAGATGACTGCACTCATTCAGTTGCTTACACTAAAAGTGGACGTTTTATCTTAAACAGAAGAGTTGGATGCTAGAGGACAAAGAGGGACTGTGGAAGAAGATACGCTAATTATACTAAAAAGTAGATTTTGCTTTTACAACCCCTCAAGTGCGAGCCGTGGATTTATCATTTCAGCTGAATGGTACATTCCATTCCGCACAATGCTGGAGCTGAACTCCCTCTCTCTCACTCATTCACTATTCAGAAACACTTAAGAAATTATTACCACATGTCCAGGAGTCACTCATGATGATGACCACTAATGCCATTCCTCTTGTTACAGTATTAACTCAAAATACACCACTGTTGTCTTTGATTAGCACGAGCAAAGCTAAGAACAAAGACATACCACTGACATAATGACAGTTTTATGGCTCCCGTCTGAAAAAAACTGCGCTCATTAGCATTCAAAATATAAAACACTCTCTTCAATACTTCAGCACAAAGCGACGTAATCTTCTTTTTGCTGAGAAACCTCAAAACCACTGACAAGTTACTTATTTCCTGTAACACACATCTGGAGTACTTGCTAAATATGGAAATTAAAATATCAGGTAAGCTGGGCCAAACAAATATTCCTCCTGCAGGCTCAGAACAAACCCTTCCTTCTGGACCGACAGCCTCCCCGAAGCAATGGTCACACAAACATATTCAAGCAGCCTCGCTGCAAAGCATCTACAGGTGTTGGCAGGAACCAGCCCTTTGTAAATTCAAGCTCACTGGGTCCACCTGGAAACAGCAAAGCCCTTTAGCTTCTTCTTAACATGCGTTACAAAACAGGGCATATTAAATTAACTTCTGTAATGTCTTCCCCTCCTTCTACCACCTCTGGAAGAAACCTTACAGATTTCCCACCAAGTCCCTCTGAAGTCCAAATCAATAACCTATTTATAAAATGTTTCCTTTAAGCATGACAGAAGCTGCTATTTATTTGCTCTTCACTACTTAAGATAATAAGGTAGGAGCACATCTGCAATGACTAAAAATAACATCCACCTCATTGAAACTAATTATCTGACTGGACTCCCATCCAGAGATACTTAGCTCCTTTCTTTATTCCTTTGCTCCGTGAAGAGATGGACCAGAAGGTTGGGAAGATCAAATGACAGAGTCAAGGGCCTGTAGCCAAGAATACTGGATTTCTGGTCCCCAGATGTTGCTATCCAGGGAGCCCTATCTCCTTGCTGCCACACGCGGACTTCTCCCACAGTTGTCCTAGGGAGTTAAGTGTACGCAACAGCAAAGTTCAGCGGGGCCTGGACTCTGCTAGTGAAAACATCAGCTCAAACGTAGCACCATCGATCTTCGGTGCCACAGTGGTTCATCACATTGCCCACATAGGCCTGTAAGGATCAAAACAAACATATTGAGTCGCATGTAGAAATAAACAGAGAGGGCAGCCACCAGGAAAGAGATTTTACGTGTTCCCTACAGTTAAGCCTCATTTTGCACTTGTCTGGGCTCACAAATTGAAGACGTACCACATGAAAAACCTCTGCAACTGAAACTGCCTGATGCTTGAACAAAGCAACGTTGCACTTGGCGTCTCCTGCCAGTCCTACCACAGAGACAACCAGCCACTGCCAGGTAGGATAACTCCTGTCAGTGTAGTAAGCCAAAATCTCTCCAATCACTTGTATACTCTGCCTTCAAGTGAAGGAAGTCATCAGAGAGCGCACTAACTGCTTATCCTCAATAAAGTATGCAAGAGCAAAACTCTTCTATGGATGAGTTTGTAGGGGTGAGAAACTGGGAGAAGACTGGTGAGCTGGTGTGGCAGTGATGGTAGCAGTTGGGTGAGTGTTTGGTGTAGGAGTCCCAGACATTAGGGATCCTGCTCTCAAGGTCCTGCTTTCTGAGCTCTTGGGGAAAAAAATGGGATTATGGAGCTCCTGACCCTTGTGGGGCAGGAGGGGCTATTTCTGCAAAGAGCTTTTGGGAATGCTGTTTAAATGCAGAGCCCAGAGCACTTTTCACAGGGACTGTAATAAAGAATACATTTTGCCTTGTCAGGTAGATAGCGAGCAGGACAGCTGCTCGAGAGAGAGTGGAGAACAGGAGGGTTACAAGGTTTCTAGGGTTACAAGGATCCGGAGGGGCTTCTCTTTCCAGTAAAACCACAAACAGAAGCAAAGCCAGACTGTGTGAAGTAAAGCAAGGTACACCAACTTGCTCCAGTGGTACACCAATTTGCTCCAGCAGATTTGCTTTAGGTCTTGCCATGAGACTAAAAAGAGCAAGACTCCCCCAAAAACACCTTCAGAAGACCATCAGCCATCCTTTGGAGTCAGGCCCTCCACGCACAGCCTGCAGCACATGCCCAGGGTGCGAATAGGAGGCATCCCACCAGAAAACAGAAAGGTACTGGGGTCCTCCCATGCATCTGGGCAAGTAGGCAGCGCCCTGACAGCTCAGTGAAAAAAAAGTACCTCTGGCCCTCGGTGTTCCTACCCAGTCTGAATACACTTGGGTGCCGTTCTGACAAACAGGCTGCCCAGCCCCTGCTGCTCTGCTCCTTTCTGTGGCAGGAGGGAGCTCCATTTGGGGATATATTTACAAGAATTTTTAAAATAACATTCTGCTTAAGAATAAAACCAGTGAGGAGTCCACAGTCAGAGGAATCAATAACCTAATTAGTAATTAGTGCTAATTAGAGATTTATCAGCTCGAGTTACTCATAAATGTTCAAGTAATGCAAAGCCACTCATGAGAATACCAGTACAGCATTTAGTTAAAACAAAATACCATGTGTACTGCTCCCCAGGACTTGAGCTTTCATTAGCACAGGCTCCAATCTTTCTTCCAAACAGAAAAGACACTAATGAATGGTATACAGATTGTGTGTGAGAAGAACATCAGTTTTTATTCAGCAAGATGAGAGAGACTTAAACCAGAATTAAAGATAAATTACATGCGAGGGATCAAGTTTTGCTCTCATTTACACTGATGTAAATCTGGAGTTGCTCTGTTAACTTCAGTTGTGTTGATTTCAATGATTGCGTATTTATATTAATGATACCGAGCAAATACTAAAAGCAGTGGGTAAAAAAAAAAAAGACTAGCATTTTTTCTTTAGCAGACTCTGTCATCTGCTGCCTGGAGTTCAACACAGATCAATTACTCAAAGTTTGTAGTTGAAATGTTTGCATATGTCAGTTGTAATGAGTCCAACAACGTAGTTTTGAATGTACAGAGGGATTTACAATGTTCCAGTTCAGAGTACAGGCATGCTATCTCATACATCCATTTCTGCTAGAAAACGGTACGTTTTGAGATACCTAGAATCTTCTGCACCTGGTATTATTGGAGTATCTGTAGAGGCAGCAGTGACAGTTCTTTGAAAGCTCACTCCTGAGAAACCACCACCATAAAAAAACCCCCAAACAAATCTACAACAAAAAAAGACAAATAAAGGAAATGTGGTTAGAAATGAGACATCTCAAAATAAATCAGTAGCGGGAAAAAAACCCAACCAACCCAACCAACCCAGTAGAAACAAAAGTAAAATCGGGAACATAAAACCAGGGAAGTCAAAACAATGAAGACTTCAATCAAATAAAGAAGTTTAAAATTGATACGGGCACTTAGAGGGATGCTATTGACACTGGATGGGATCCTGAGCTTGCAGACCTGGTAGGATGGACACCCCGAAGGAGATCATCCAGCACATCCCCGAAGAAGGTGCCCCTCTGGGAGACTGATGTGGGGCTGGAGTGTGCTTGAGAAGCTGGGATGCTGCTGGTCCCACAATGAGACCCCACATGGACATAGGTCTGCCACTGTCTCTGACACATGGTTTCACTGGCTGCAGTTGTTTGCACGCATGCTTTCCACATGGTTCAAGCTCTTCCATGGAGACATTATCTTGAGGAGAGACCGTGGGGGTTGAATCAGCATCTGGGCTACCTGCTGTGTTCTTAGGCATCCAGCAAATTCACACAACTCTGTACGCAAACACTAGGAAACAATAGCTCCAATGTCTTGTGAACCCACTTCTCTTCAATTTTCAGTAATGCAGATCATCGTTAATCGGCATCCCTCTGCTAAAGACAGCAGTTGCTTACCAGCAATGTTAGGATCATACTTTGAGAGGAGGCTAACAATCCTCAGTGTCACAATGCACCTGAAATACAGAGGAAAAGCAGACCCACAGTCATAAGGTTGCTTTACATACAGAATTGGGGAGCCCACAATTTCCCCAGGCACTGTTCCAGTAACCAGAAGCACCATCCCTCAACCTGCTCAGCCCAGCAAGGAGGCTTGAGCAGCTTTCCTCTATTGCCCCAAACATTGCATTAGAGGAGCAGAAATCGCTGCCATAAAGGGACATGTCCTTCTCAGTGCCTCTTTGCCTCTATCAGCACCTCAGAGGCAGCAGCAGCCAGCACCTACACCTCCAGCCTGGGTTGCCAGCAGGCGCTGCAGAGCATCCCATGTGCCCTCCACCTCCTCCGCGGTGCCCCAGATTTTTGCAAAGAATCCAGTTACCTAACCATAGACAGCTTGTGGGATTGCTGGCCTGAGATTTCCGTGTGAGTTAAGCAGCTAGGTATTTTTGAAACCCCCACTAGATCAGCCTCCTTAGGCTAGGAGATACCTCTTAAACACTGCCCCATGTGACTAGCAGCTGTGCAAGAAACATTGGCAAATATTGTGGGGCCCATCCATGGTGGGTAGAGCTCACTTTCAAAATCATTGAGTTGGTGTCCTTATGAGCACTCAGAGGAAGTAAATCTGTTGCCACTAATATTCCAGCTTGCTGCTCTGCTTGTTTCATTAATCTCTATGCAGAACCGTGCATAAGATTTGGCATGTATAGCTTTTAGCAATCTGCTTTTTTATGCTCTGATCTACTCTTGTGCTTAGATACCACAGCAATGGACTACTTAAATAGAATAGCTTGAACTCTTTGTTCTTTTGAATCCCTTCTCCATATATAATGCAATTAAGTGTGTTGTTAAGGCAGTCCAGATGGGCACTGTGTTATCCTCTGATATACCCAAATATCAAAATGTTAATTACAGGATAATGTTTAATTTTGGGTTTTTTACCCAATTTCCCACTAACAGCAGCTTCTTAAGTTAAAAAGACTAAAAGAGGAAAAAAAAAGAACCCTTACTTACAGAAGTTACAGTTATATGAAGGATTTGATCAAAATACAGTCAAGGAAACAGAAGTTCAGCTTATATCTGCCTCCTTTCCTGGCCAGTCCACAGGAGACATGAGCTTTACTGTTCCTAGGTCCATGGGCAAGAATATTGCCTGAAGCTGTGGAGGTTTTTGACTTCCAACAGAGGAGAATGCTAACTCATTAGGCAAATGTTGGGCGGATTCATTGCCTTATTTGTATGCATGTACCTGAGGAAGGAATTTGGCATCTTATATCTAACTGGATGAAAATTGCTCTTTACCTAACAGCTTTTTTTTATTGACATGTGAACTGCTGAGTGTGTGATATACTTAAAGAATTTTAATTAATTTTTGTTATCGAAGCACAGTCTCCTTTGTGGTAGGAGACAGTTCCTGCCTCAAAACTCATACAATCTAAATAAGTGAGACAAGAGGAATCACTAAACAATGGCTGAACTACAATCAGGGCTTGACCCAGTGCTGAAGTCCCATTTCCTGCTTCTCCCCTTGTTTGAACACGTCACTTTGGATGCGATTCAGCTCAAATACCCAAATTTAGCAATTCAGCTCACATTAAAGTAGACACCCATTTTAGAGCAGCTGAAAAGCACGAAAGGCTCCACTGACAGCACCAGCAGGAGCTCCGTTAGATAGTTTCCCAGCCAGGGAATCACACACGCCAGCTAAATGCAGCGCACCACGGCGTCGCGCCTCTGCAGAAGGCAGCCTGCCCCGGGCGTGGGAGCCACAGCCACTCTCTGGTGCACCGACCAAAGGCTGTGGACGTACACACATACACGAGGGAGATAATGGAGAGCAGGAACGTGCTTTAAGCGGGCTGGATCACCTGCTGGGGGACCCTAGGTGTCTATCCTGCATTGCAGACAGGCAGATCCCTCTGATTAGGTGGTGTNCACTTTCTGGTGCACCGACCAAAGGCTGTGGACGTACACACATACACGAGGGAGATAATGGAGAGCAGGAACGTGCTTTAAGCGGGCTGGATCACCTGCTGGGGGACCCTAGGTGTCTATCCTGCATTGCAGACAGGCAGATCCCTCTGATTAGGTGGTGTCAATACCTGCTGATGGACAGTTTTGTCTCTTTTTTTTTTCTTGTAAATACTACCAGTGCTGTCACTGACCCACAGGAACTGCAGGAACATTCAGGTCTTCCCTGTCTTTACCCACGCTGCAGTGACCTAGCTCCCTCTGCAAGATAAAGCAGTGGCAAATTTAAGCCCTCAGTATTGCTGTTCACCGATTTTTGTTTTTTACCTCACGGAGGAGCACACAGCCCTGCTCGAATCAGCATCAAACCACAAAAACTTCTCCGTCACACCCCACGCGACGGCACAAAGAACGGGAAGGTTGCTGGATAAGCCTGGGTAAGACATGTGCCTTGGCCCACGTCCCCGGCTCGCAGCTCCGCTTCAGTGCTAGCTGTTAGGACGAGAAGACGAAGCAAGCAAGCCGTTTCCAAGCCTGACACTGGTTTCTCCCACTCACGGGCCCTTCACCCCCAGCCATTTGCAAGGGTCAGAGGACCGGCCGGGAGGCAGCCCCGGAAGCCCCCGGCAGCCCCGCACCGCCGGGCCAGCTCATCCCACAAATCCTTTCCTCCGGGTGCCCGAGCAGCTCTCCCCGGCGCCGGCCGCAGCAATGCCCAGTGGGCACAATTAAGCCACCCCGCACCACACCGCCCCGCACCGGCCCCCGCCCCCTCCCGCACACTTCACCCCCCTCCACCGCCGCCGCTGCCGCCGCCCGCGGGTGTGCGGGTCCCGAGGAAGGCAGCCGTGTGCCGCCCCTTGCTCTCCCGTCCATGCTGCCAAGCCAGGAGGACACCAGGAGAGACGGCTCGGGGGTGGAAGGCTTGTCCGTCCGTCTGTCCATCCATCCATCCATCCATCTGTCCGTCCGTCCCTCCGTTGCCAGGTGACTGCGGCCACTTGCCCTCCTGCTGCCGCTCACCCTCTCCCCCAACCCCCCTGCCCCCTTCTTTCAGAGCCGACAGGGGCTGAAGGGCAAATTTGTTGTTGGNCTCCATTGCCAGGTGACTGCGGCCACTTGCCCTCCTGCTGCCGCTCACCCTCTCCCCCAACCCCCCTGCCCCCTTCTTTCAGAGCCGACAGGGGCTGAAGGGCAAATTTGTTGTTGGCGACGCCAGGGGCATTTCCAAACATTTAGCAAGCAAACGAGTTCACTCAGCCCCTCTTCTCCTTCCGAGCGTATTTCTTAAATATGAGCGTAGAGGTAACGGACGGATCTATTAGCAAACAGCCTTACAAGCAGGAGGCCGGTGTGCACGACAAAACTCCCGTCAGAAAGTGCCTAACGTGCAAGTTCACTTGCCGCTTTTTCTGTGAAATTACCGAGCTGCTCGACAACTTTCTTCATTCTCCCACCCCACACCCCCCCCCCCCCC
>VZSC01009669.1:48396-107410 GCA_013398225.1 Steatornis caripensis
ACCCCCCCCCCCTTTCAAAATACCGAAAGCAATTAGAGCACATTACAGGCTAAATCACTTGTTAAATTTCAGTTTTTAAGTCAAAGCCAATTCCAAATTATTGCAAGCAAAAAAGTACCTTAATTGCAGTAAAGCTCAGGGCACTTAACCGGTCCTAGCTGCCAGATTTCAGGAGGATTATTGCTATTATAAAACAGAGCAGCAATACGGCAAGGCAAGGCACCGATAACTTCCCAAGTGGGATGTGAAAAGAAATGGATTTTTCCAACAGTTGAAATAGAGAATATGATGCTATACTACATTTATAATGATTGGTAAATCAAACTATGCATTTAACTCTCTGAGTAGATTTCAGGTGGGCACAGAAATTCACTTCAGGTTATTCTCCTCTTCCCTCCAAATGAATTAACAGCCTGAGGGGAAATCCTCTACCTGTCTGACACTAATGCAGACTTTCCTAACTAATACTTTTCACCTATGACAGTCACAGGTCAATCCCAGCGCTTCTATGATTCTACGATTCTATAAATAAGTCTGGTGCTGTGATCACCACTCGTGTTTTGCATGGCAGAAAGGCTCTTCGCTCTTAGATATTAGCTAAGGGGCCATTAAGTAAACAATAAAAAAAAGTGCGGTCTTCTTCCTGCCCCGCTAAGCGAGGGTGGTGACTCTGGCATCGTAGCTAGTGCCAAGTCTCAGGTGAATTTTAATCCTTCATTATTCAGGACATACTGTTTTTTCCCTTTCCCTCTAAAATGACAGTCATGCTGTTAAGCATAATAATTGTTCATGAGTGAGCACTGCTTTTTGTCCCTCTTGATTTTGCCTCTAAGGCAGGCTTCTTACTCAGCAGAGGTCAAGGGTCACCTGCTAAATCATGCATACCCACAATCCCCTGTGAATTATGCAGTTGACAAACTGCCGCTAATGATTAGTACAACCTGCATTAAAACCCTGGCACTAAATTGATATTACTTGAGTGATGGATTACACCTCTAATGAGCAGATTATTGCCACAAGTGACCTTGTCGGCTGAAAGAGTGTTTCAATATAACTAACATCTCTCAAATTCTCGTGTCACGGCGGTTCTAAAAAAAATATTCTCTCTCCTTTTTGATTTGGTTTTTTTTTTATTCCAATGTTGCTTTCGAGTCCCTCAAACAAGTGTGTAATCTGTAAACAGCACCTCTAATGGGATTAGTCATTAGACTGCACCCCAATTAGCACAGCCTCATGCCTCTGAAATACCCAGTGCGCAGAAAGACAATTTTTTCTGATGAAAACTACCATTTTTATTTGCTCCCTGTTCTTCAGAGCACTGACGTTCACCTGCGAGCACCTTGCCTCGCTGCTGAGGGGATCGCACAGCCCCAAGGCATGAGTGGATTTGCTGCCGTTTTATGAAGAAAAAGATGAAACGTTGACTGTGAACTTCAGTGCTCTTTCAGAGAAAGTCATCGCCGCTTAATCGCATCCACGGGACAGAACGTGGTCAGAGCATCTTCTTTATTGAAGCGCTCAACCCTGAGCTCTTTGGAGCGGGGAGCTTGTTTTGTATGTGCTTGCGAGCGCTGGAGGACCACGTCCAGCTACCCCGGTGTTTTGCAGGACGCGGCTCAGACGGCAGTGCCACGGCTCGCCAGCATCCGCGTGGTGGTTAATTCACCGGGAGGGAGGAAACACTTTTTACTAAGTGTTTCACCAAATAAGAAAACCCTCCTGCAAAGGGGCTGTGCCGAAGCCGAAGCCGCAGTCTGTCTGTGGAGTTAATAGACCCCTCGTGGAGCCTCCTCACGCCTTTGTCTGGGCACAGTTAGTGGTATATTCACAACTGCCTGTCACGCTACACAAGTGCAGATGAGGCTGGGGGGGACCGTATATTGATGGAATTAATTGAGCATAAGCCATGCTGACTGGCGGGGAAAATCACATGAGAGAAACAAAACACACGTGCCTCGCCGGTTCTGTGCTCTAACAAAGAATGAGCAGCTACAAACAAATAAAAATCGTGGCGGAGGATGTCAGTGTGAGCTCTTTATTATCAGTGGCATTTCATTCCCCGAGGGACATGCACACCTCTCGAAAGCAAGGCTCATTCCCCCAAAGTCACCCGCGTTATACCAGAGAAAATTCAGTTTAAATAAACGCAATATTAAGTCCTGTGACAGCCTCTGACAGGGTCAGATTCAATCTCAAGGTCCATATTGCTTCCCTCTGACCGCAGCCTCTGTCTTCTGTGCTCCTCCTCCCCTCCACCCTGCACGCTATCTAATATGTTTGATGTTCTGCAAAATGAGGAAAAACCCTAGCGCTACAGCTATAATGAGAATGTGTTCTCAGGATGCCCATTAATTAATCCTGGGAGACCTCTGCTCCCCCGCGCCTTGTCATTAAAGCTATAGGCAGCTAGGATGCTCTTCCTGGCAGTTCCCAGGGATGTGGCAGAGGTGGAGAGGAGGGTTTGCAGGGCACTCCGAGGCGATGGCTCTGCACACACTGCTCTCCTCTGCCCACCCGAGCCGTCACCTGGCCGCTTCCAGCCCGTGCTTGCTTAATTGGCCGTTTGACCCGGCGGCATAACGGCACCGGTGGCTACTTCTCTCTCTCACATTGCAAGGTGTTAGAGGGGGAAAGGTACGATGGGTTGGCATTGAGATGTTACACCAAACGTCAAGGCCGGGCGGATCACCGTGTGCACATGACAGCTGGCCCAAAAATAGCAAAGGCAGTGGGAGTTGGAGGCACCTAATGAGCCTCCTCTTCCCTCGCTTCAGCGGGTGTTCACGTTACAGGCAAGGCCAGCAATCTTACGCTACAGAGGCCTCTGCTTTCTTTTCTTTTTTTTTTTTTTTTAATTTTCCCAGCTCCCAGGTATGCTTTGGGACAGCTCTACAAAAAGAGAAAAAATAAGTCACAGTTTGAAGCTGACAGATACATTCATCCTAATATTACCACTGAGAACCTGGCAGGGGAAGGGAGTGGGAAGGGGGAAAGAGAATATTAAAAAAAATAATAAATCTCTGGCAAAGAAATTGCCATGTGCTGCATGATGCCCAGCTTTATTTCCTCATGTTCATAGGAGAAGTTGACAAAACAACACAGACCCCCTCCGCAGTGATTACAGCGTGAGAATCTATGAGTAGCTATGAGAAGTATCCACAGACAGCAACAGGATTTGTGAGGATGCCAAGCGTAAGACAACTCTGTCACCTTAGGCTGGCGTCAGTGACATCAAATGTGAAGTGGCTGTCACGTGCTTCGGGAACCTCATGTGTGATCAGACTTCTGGTGGGTGCAGGGATGGTGGTGCTGCAGGCTCCGCAGCAATTGAAGGAAAAGCAGTGGCAGGTGAAGAGGCATCAGGGGAGCCCATCTTCCCGCTGCACAAGACCCACGACGCCACCTTCGCAAAATACAATGGGTCAAATTGCCTCTTACCCTGCTAAACTACTCCTTACCTCTCCACCTGCAAAATAATCCTTCAGTGTTCATAAAAGTAGGCCTAAAAATATCTTGCTCTCAGGGCCAAGACACCACCATTGACAATGCTGATGAGAAAATTCACACTCTTTCCAAGCGTGAGATGCGTCTGAGAACGGCGTCCTCTGCTTCTCTCTCTCTGCTGCCTGGTGTGAAGCCTGAATGCATTCCAAACTTATAAAGAAAACATATACAGACATTTTTTTCTTCTTCTCTCCAGCTCTTTTCCATTCAGAGTCAGCAGGGAATGGACTTTGTTTGTACTTATTTATGATTGCGGTATATTGAGGAATGTTCAGTCAGAGAGATGTGTTTCACATCTCGCCTCAGAAGTCCATGCCTATTTTGATCTTTTCCAAGAGCAGTATCAGATATGTCTCTGGTTGCTTAGAAAGATTTGTATCGAGCACACATGAGCTCTGTATTAGAGGATAGCAGGTTTGTTTTCTTGTGGAATTCAAGTGGTGTGGGTCAGAAGAAGAGCGTTTTGGTTATACTGCTCCTTCCAGTAAATCGGTCACTGCCTGGTTTTTGTTTGTTTGAAGATGTGGCCCGACACCTGCTATGTCGCATTATGTTAAATAGCTAGCTAGAGAAATTTGCTTTTGGCAGCAACTTGCAGAGATGGGCGCTGTGTGCTGAAACAATTGTGCCGCCCACTTAGCACATATTGCCCTAATATTTTTATAGCTATGTACACAGAGGAGGGCTACTCAAATATTTTCCATAGAAAAACAGTTTACTGACGGTTTCCATAAAATGCTGCTTCTTTCCAAGGAAAATTCTACTACTGGCTGAGAAACTAAACAACTGAAAACTAGCAGGCTTTTAGTCTTGGGGCAATAACCAAAAAAATGTTAATTAAAAAAATGTAAAAATGGCCATTCAGAAAGCAGAACAGCTTTTCCTGCAGGAAAGCTTTACAAAGCAGTCAGTGCTTTACAAGATTCATAGTTTTTATGCTCCTCTTTTATGTACAGGGCTTTTCATCTGACCTACTGCACACATAATATGTGGCAGGCAAAAACCTACCATAATGCAATCAAGAGAATATACCGTGGCACAACAAACACACAAATATTTGAAAGATCAGTCGCCAGTGAGAGAGAGAAATTACAGCGTTACCTTTACTAGCTCTTCCGTTGCCAGTCTCAGATAAGGGCAGTCTTTCTGGAGGTGCCTTTCCTGGAGTCATTTCAGTAAGTGGACAGTCCGAGGTTTTACTTTAAAAATAACAAAAGCTTGCCAACTCTCTTAGCTGTGGAGGAAAGATTACTAACAGGCACTAGAGCCTCTAAAAAACAACAGGCCAATAAAGAAAATTCAGAACACACTCTTTTTATGTATTCCCTCATTTTGAAGACTTTCTAACAAGTAATAAGGAGAAATCTAACACAATTTTTGTCACTGTCTTGAGATGACAATTCTGGAACTATTTAGTGCGATAAAAAATAACAGAAGAAGATGGAGTTTGCTGAAGCTAAGAAACATCTTAGCTTTTCTTACAATTGAATTAATTTGCTTAATTTCTCATGGTTGTAGAAGCACTAGCGTTTGAGGCACTTTGAGTTGAGTACGGAGACTCAAGCCAAGAAAATATAAAAACCATGAATCACTGTGGTTATGTTCAAATCCAACAGGTTGGGCCATAGTTAAGTAACCCTATTACACTAAGAACATACTAAAAATGCACACTGAAATCCTGCACTGGCAGAAAAGTTAGATGACTAGGTCTTTTCCATCTACACTTTCTCTGGTTCCAGATTTCTGTGGTTTTGTTATTACAGATTAGTTTAGGAATCCTTTTTCCTATAACAATGAACATACTTGTTCTCTGTTTTAATCACTGTGAGACACAACAAGGCTAATACTGTCATATATTAAGAAGTTGAAACACTTGGCCTTCAACCGTGGTGGTATCCCAGATTACCCCTCCTGCTGGGTTGTATCACTTCAACTACATAGCTCCTATGCACTTTTCCTCTTTTGGAGGAACAGAATAAAATGTTGGCTAAAGGAAGAAAAAGGGGAGTAAAACTGTAGGGCTTTTTTTTCCTGAGCTTTCAAATTTTTCAATTGTCTTTCTTTTTATGACTGTCAGCCATTCCAGCTATTCAGAGACCACACCAGTATGAACTCCATGAATATATGCCTTGAAGGCTAGCCAGAACTAATAGAGTCCTCACATTTGGACAAAACTGTGTTGCTCTTAATCTTGATGAATAATCTGATTTTGGTCTACATTTACCGATTAAGTTGCCTAACATCAAGAGCAACAGGGACCCGGAAGGAGCTATGCTTTTGAGGACTCCATCAAAGCCGAAAGGTGATACGAGGAGTAAAGCACTGCCAAATGCCAGGAAAAGCATCACTGCGTGACCTTTTGCAAGCAAAGGAGACTGGAAAAGCCATGTACTCTACAGTTCAGAGTGGAAGCCTGGTAGAGGTCGAAGGAAGAGGCTTTGCTTTGCTGCTTGGAATTATAAAGCCCAGTGCTTTAGAGTTCTCCACCTCAAGAATCTTTGGCTTGAGTGAGTGATTCTGCTGTGGTCACGGGGAGTATTTCCATCAGTACAAGTTTGTGGAGATGAACCTCAGTATAATGCCCATGTTAATCTGAGATGTCACAGGAAGAAGGAAGGAAGCGTGAAATGAATATGCAAAACTAAAATCTGAGAGTCGTTGTAGTTGGACGAGGTAAAGAGTAACAGGGTATTGAAATGGAACCAGCATGGTCTGCAGAAACATCTGTGAGCTAAGAAATACACTGCAAGTGAAACTTGCATAATACTCTGGGTGTTAAAACGTGGTGCTCTGCTTTAAGCATTCCAACAGAAGCAAAACCCACTTTTTCAATGTTTGCGGTAATCAAGTGAAAGTGAATTACAGCAAGACCATAACGATGCTCTCTCCTTCCAGTAACAACAGATACGGGAGGTGCCGTTCCTTTCTTCAAAAAACACTTTCCCTTTTTTCTTCAGTTTCTTTATGCCGTGCAGCACAGAACATAATTACTTTACAGTGTAGGCTCGAAAAGTCACTAAGCAGCTGATAAAAGGCAAAGAAATCAGTATGATTTCCTAGCTGAAAAAAGGGCTTTTCTTATTGGAGCTGATAACTCTCACCAAGGGCTCCAGGCTTTTGTTACATCAATTTGAGGAACTCATAATCTCTGCATTATGAATGTTCAACCAGGATATTTCCTGCTGTAGTGCATCAGGCACCTTCAATATCACAGCTCCTGTTGTCATTGTCGGGTAAACAGCTTTTGACACGTTTTCAATATGATTACATTAGAACAAGTGGGTCATGATTGATAACCTAATATTCAGGCCATGCAAATCATCAATCACAGGAAGTATATTAATTATTCAATGTAATCGTCTAATGCAAGAATCAATGTTGGAAATGAAGAAAAGAAACTCACAGCTCCCAGCAGAGGCTACACCAGATAATAAAAAAGGAATACTAAATAATCTCAGCCCATAAACCTGTTTAATAAAATCCATTTATTTAGCTGTCAAAAACATGATACAATTATTCAAAAAAATGAGATAATGAAAAATATTTTTAATTCTTTTTCTTGTGGAAAAGACTTTTGCACTTTTATGCTGTGATTAAATGTGAGGTCTAAAAATACACTAAATAATGAGAATAGCTGTGACATATGTGAAGAAAAAATATCACTCAGAGAAAACAGGTGTTCTCAGTTATTCTTAGTGAGGTTAAATCAATTATGACAGTATGACACATGGTCTGCAACAACCCAAGAACCATACAGACCTCCTACACATCACACACATGCACACACACACAGAGTAACAATTCTGCATAGGAGGGGACACATTCCCTGCTTAAACAATCTAGAGCCAAAATGACTTAAGTAGCCAAGGCAGCCCTAGAGAGAAGGACCCTTGCAGTGTCTGCCGTACTTCTAAAGTGTCAGAAATTGTGGCCGAAAGCGTTTGTCATGCAGAAATGGAGAGGCGTAGCAGGCAGCGTTGGAAGGTGTGGACTTAATGACCCACCCGACTGATGTGTTTTTGCATGGTGGGGAGGGGACTTGATGGCAGTCCCCTGAGCAGGTAGCTCTCTGCAGGTGCTTGTTGACCCACGTTCTCTGCTAGATTTGACCTCAGTGATTTCCCAGATAATTCCACCTCCTTCAAACAGGCCAGAGCATCTTAAAGATAAAAATCTCTGGTAATTAATGCCAGTGTTATCAGCATCCATTTACACAGGAGTTTGCGCATGGAATTCTACATTTTCCTTGTTATATGATCCTACATGACTTCCACTCCATCCACTTTCTTACTTGTCATTTCCTCCTTTCATCACAGTGCCTCATCCTCAGTTAACAAGGCCCTTCGCAATTTTTGGCAGAATGCTGTTTAGACTGTCACTGAAATGATTGTCTCATAGACACTTTTATTTTAATTTTAGCAAGGAATCCCTTTTTCGATATGCTTTGCTTCTGCATTTTAGCATCAGATTTTCAAAGTCTGCCCTTCATTCGTACAATCTTGTTTTCTTTCAAAGGAAACCTCAAAACATATTTGTGCCCCCCACCCCCAAACAGAAAAGTGTGAGACTTCTCACAAAAGCTCCACCACACCAGAACGAGGAAGAAAAGTAAAGACAGGAGAAATTGACTTTGCCTGTAAATACAGAGAAACCCCCTGGGAGTTTCTCTTATTTCACTTTGTCCGTGATTTACAAATGTACTCCCTGAGTGGCAGATTGTGACAACCTGCACTAACAGGCCCACCAGAATGAAATAGTGACCATCACCACTAACATTACCCACACCATGCCAGTCCACCTGCAGAAAGGCAATAATCATATGAATTTTGTGACTAATATCAAAACCATTTTATCACTGCCAAGTAATAGATATTCTTTATCAAGAAACATGGCTTTCAAGGTTAGATGCAGGAAAAACAGTGACAGTCATAGCAGGCTCTTGCAAACAGCTCCAGGAAGACCTGACTGATGAGGCAGCAGCCCCATCCACAGTATCTGCCTAGTGAGATGCACCCAAAGATTTCACTCAGCCAAAACTACAGACCTTGTAGTTTATCTTCCTGCTAGGAAACAGCATAATAATTGCAGCGTCCACCTGCATAAATGGCTGAAGGATTTGGCAATGCCAAGCTTGTGGAGAAATGCCGCAGCACGGCTGGTGATTTTATTTGGTCTGCGGGTGGAGAACCATGGGGGCATGGTGGGGGCACATGGCAGTGAGTCCCCACAGAACCATTCACTCCCTTTGCCTTAGTGGACTCATTAACAAAGCAAGTCTTTGTTTTAAAACAGGATATTCTAAACAAGCTGAATAAGTGAAAGTCTCTCTCATTTCATAACCATATTTTAAATGCTGTGAAGCTGGCTGGACTTCTCAGCTGGGCCATCACACAGCTGTTGTTTAAACTCTCTGTACTGGGCTCTGTGTACTCCTAAGCTGCTAGGGGTTTGCATACCTCCAGTGCTTGCACTTACCTCAACATCTTTTGAGTACATTTCTCGAACCAGTGTTCCTACCTGTCACCCCTCTATTAATACCCATCATTCAGAGCCCAGATGGTATAGATCCAAACTAGAGCGAGCCCCAGAGGTATTTCAGAATCTGAAATACAACCTTTCTCCAATTTCCAAACTTCTTCTCTGTTCAGGGACACACGTTAACTGAACCCAACAAACACAAAGCTATTATTGGAGGTTGGACTAGATGATCTCTAGAGGTCCCTTCCAACCCCTACCATTCTATGATTCTATGATTCTATGATTGTAGGGTTCCAAAAGCAATCAGGTTTTAGGAACATGAGACTGGAAAGGACTTCTAGGTTGAGATTGCACTCCCTTGCTCTTACGAGGACTATTCACAGAATCAGTGTGTCACAGAATGGTAGGGGTCGGAAGGGCCCTCTGGAGATCACCCAGTCCAACACCCCCTGCTAAAGCAGGTTCACCTAGAGAAGGTTGCACAGGAATGCGTCCAGGTAGGTTTTGAATCTCTCCAGAGAAGGAGACTCCACAACCTCCCTGGGCAGCCTGTTCCAGGGCTCTGTCACCCTCACAGTAAAGAAGTTCCTCCTCATGTTCAGGTGGAACTTCCTGTGTTCCAGTTTGTGCCCATTGCCCCTTGTCCTGTCGCTGGGCACTACCGAAAAGAGCCTGTCCCCATCCTCGGGACACCCACTCTATAGATATTGATAAGCATTGATGAGATCCCCTCTCAGTTTTCTCTTGTCCAGGCTAAACAGGTTACTCATACAAACATTTTCTTTCATGAACCTCCTTCAGAAACTTGTCAAGTTCTGAGTTAAAAAAAAATAAATAAATTGCATATATATATATGCACATGTATATGTGTATGTATACTTGGGGCTTACCACTCCTGTGGGAAGATTGTTCCATAACCTCACTGCTGAGATAGATAGAAACTCTCTTCTAATTTCCAGCCACAAAGCATTCATGAGCAGTTTCTGCTCATTTATTCTAGTCCTAACATTGTTCTGTAGCTCTTCTCTTTCCCTGGAAGAAAATACTGCAGAAAATGCAGACAAAGCCCATGTTTGAAATCGAGTTGAATATACATGAAGATAGGAAGTCCCAATACAAAAAAGAATTCTTAAACTTTACCATCTTCCTCAAATGATCACTTTAATAAAAATTCTTATGTCTGTTTTTTAAAAACACAGCAAAAATTGCAAAATATTGTTGAACAGCAAAAAATCCATAAGCCAAAGCTTTAAATGTTGAACCAACTCATAATGAAGGTCCACTGAATTCCATAAAATAACAGACAGTTGTTTTACAGGAAAATAGAAGTTGAGTGTGTTCAACTCTTTCCATTCAGCCTGTAACAGGGAAAAAATAATACAGATATACAGATTTTTACGGCATTAATGTGTGTAAATACAAATCACAAACAGGTGAAACTCTATCATGAAGGAGCAGTATGACTGTGCTTACAAGCACAGCTTCTTCCAGGCCACTGCCCTGTCGTGGTGTCACTCCAGGTTGTGAGAGGAGAGAATTGCAGTTCATCAGAGAAGAGTCAGCCAAAGAAGTTATAGGAAACTTTCCACTATAACGCAGCGAGGCACTTTGAGACTCTGTTAAAACTAATGTTCTAATCACTTATTCAAGCACTTGCAGTTCTTCTTTCAAGGCAAGTGAAATGATAGCACTGAGCAAAGGAAGTTCAACCACAGTATTTTGATCACTACAGAAGATAGCGCCACGCAGGGCTTTTTGATTCTTGCTAACTCTTGTTAGTATGTTCAGGCTTCTCCTTTAAAATATTTTTTAGTATACCTTTCATGTTTAGTTCTAAACCACATTGCATTTACCCGAGAGATCAGACCAAGTTTATGCCTCCAAAACATTTAGACAGATTTTTTAAAAAATTTGCACGAGAGACCAAAACTCATCTTTCTGGTCTCCCAGGCAATTACATATCTAGGCATTAAAAAAAAAAAAAGGCTCTCTTCCATATCCTAATGGACTGTTGATTAAACATACATTATTTTAGCCGTGGATTATCTTTTCTGTTTTCAAATTAGAATACATATGTTGACAGCTACCTGGCCTCTTGCATGCAGCAGTGGGGAAAACTACAAGAAGTCATACAAAAGGCAATTGACGCCACATGAATAGAAAGCTAGTCAAAGCATATGGAGTCAGAAAGTCCATCAGAGAATAGAATTTGGCTCATAGGCTGCATCTTGAAGTAATCTGTGGCAATTTATCCACAACAGTTTAGCTTTATCTCATTTTGAAATCTAATTGATACACTGATTTTATTAAAGTATAAATTTGACCCCATATCTCCAGAAGCAGAAGATAAGCTTTGCCAGTCTTGCTTGGTGTTAAAAAGATCTTGGACCAGACTTCCATTGCCATTGACCCCTAGCCAGAAGTTCTCAGCCTAGCACTGAATCTTTTCTCAAGCGTCCATCCATTTTCACAGTGCTGCCACTCTAGCTCTTCCAATATTATGATATTGCTCATAGCAAGAGGACCAGAACAACTCCAGCACATTACCATGCTGATGTAGCTCTGCAAGTTTTAGGACCCGTGCTGGTATCTCCATACAATGGAGACACTTCTCCTCTCTGCGCCTTAAGCTCCTCACTCAGTAGTACCAGGACATTCAGAGCCCTGAATGCTCTCCCCAATGCAGCTGTCTAAACATTTTGATTGAAAATCTGAGAGGAGGTTGCTGTTTTCTGTCATAACTCCATTAGGGTTTTGACAACATGAGCCACCGACTGCTGGGAGGACTGGGCTCATTACCTTCTGCCCGATGGGACCCACATGCCTTATTTCACTGATGGTTTTTACCTTCTTCCTCTAGGCTATTCTGTCGAGAGAAGAACACAGTTTCAGGCCATCTTGGAAGCTGTTTCATTTTGCATCAAAGATGTGGCTATGAATGGCTTTAGGTATCATGTGGATCTAACGCTAGCTTTCTCACACCGTCAAGACAAGTGCTTAGCCATCTGGTTGAGGGAAGGGGGATGAGGAGATGGAGTGGTGCATGGCAACTATATTTTGTGCAGAACCCAACCATCTTGGTATGCTTGGAGAACATCTATTGGAGTGAGCCCCTCAGGCAAGAAAATAGAAGGAACACCTCATTTGTGGACCCGAACAAGCTGAAGCATGAAACAAGCTCTGAGCTGCTCAGACTGCTGATGCAGAGGTGCCTTTGAGAATGCCTAGAAGGAGAATTTAGTTTCCTGAAAAAACCAAATTTCAAAAATTTAGGCAGCTGCAGAGCTAAAGCAGTAGCTGGGCAGAATTTTTGAGAATCTAGGTTTTGGACTAAGATACCAAGGCCCCACTTGGAAACATTGGTCTTTTCATGGATGTGGCTCTCATTTTTTCAGTGCCTTCATTCCTTTTCTGCAAAAGGAGGATAGGTGCACTCTCTTCTCTTACAGGAACGCTATAAAAATGCACACAGCAAAATCTGTGAGGTAATGAGCCCTACAGGAAAAGTGCAAGCCTTTGAAAGAGAAATTACAATTCATAAGTGGATTTTGTGAAGTAGGTCTTCAGCCAATGGCAAGCTCCCAGAAAAAACATTTTCACTCTGAAGCAGTGAGGTTTTGCACCTAGCCCAGGACTGTGCTGGCTGGACACAAGTTAGTCTGCACTAGTTGATCACCAGTGTCTCATCTGTAACAACGTGTGTGTTGTTGACTGTTGTTATCACACCATGGTGTACAGGACTGAATATGTTATTTCTTGTATGGGGGACAAAACACATGCAGAATATGCTAGTCCTTCATTCCACCGGGCTCCTGCTTTGAGCTGTCCATGCAGTGGCTCAAAGAAACGCTGCTCCTCTCCCAGATGAGCCTTCTCCTGCTTCCTCCATCACAGAAATTGTCCAGAGTTCCAGGGAAATGTTCGCAGGCATTTGTTGCATGCAAATAGCTGCCAAATAAATCATTGTATATTGCAGCACAACCCCTGAGGGGGTTTGTACCTATGGAACTTGCTAGTGTCACTCCACTTCCCCATATACCTTAATCATTTTATGCATTCAGCAAGAAGGATGAGTGTTACAGCGTGAGACTTTAATCCCTCACTGCTGAGGATCTGATTCTCAGAGAGAGAGAGCAGGAAATCCAGAGAAAAAAACTTTAGGTAGGAGTCAAATACCATTATTTCTCAGCAGTGGGTTTAGGCAAGGACTGCATTGTAAGAAAATCTTCCTAAAATACTTCAGGAGAAATTTACTATGTGAGCATGCATTCATTGTGCGTACGTGTGTGTATGTACACACATGTCAGTAAATACAAGGCCGAAACAGCACCTTTAAGGCAGCGAATTTGCAACCTTCTAAGGCATCTGAAAAATTCTTATCTTCTTTCTACCTCTGTGGGGTAGCTCTATGGATCACAAAGCAACTCTACAAGAATGTTTCCTCTGTCCTCTAAGCCTTTGATTTTTTCCTGTAAAGACAAAATAACAGCAGACATCAGAGGGAGAGAAGCACAGCATTTACTGGTAATCTAAGGGCCCGTCTTTTTTATAGCCCCAGCACATTTTAAAGGTATCAGTTTATCTGTGGTCAGTGCTCTCTGTATGAGGAGCAGTGCCTATTTCTACATGCTGACCTCGACAGTAACCCCAAATGGATCCTTTCCACTAAGATTTAAGTTCTCAGGCCTCTGTTAAGACTGACAGCAAATATGCTAACTACCAGGTCCTAGACAATTCTAGAGGAAACTAGATGAACACTGTGTCACACCCCATAATCCTCCCAGCACAGCTATGGTGTAACACTAACAGCGATTGATATTTTTGCTTACTTATGTCCAAGGGTGGTTATAAATCAGCAGCTGAGAGATGTAAGGCTATGTAGTTCATTATGAACTAGTCCCTCCGGCAAGCCATCTTACAGCCAGCTGCTATTATTCCAACCTCAAATAGGAAAGCACAAGAATTGAACAAAAAAGTGCAACTTTGCGTATTTTCAGTGTTGTGCTTATTAAACAATTTAACATGAAAAAAAGGAGCCAAACAAATCAATAAAAAGAGCTGACACAACACAGTCCAGTTTAGAGTTTATAAGAAACAAATCTAACAAAGCTTTTTGTAGAGCTTTCCTCTAAGCATGATTGAGTGACAACTTAATGACCCATCTTCATAATGCCAGATCTGTTTACATAACCTCAAGATGAGGTCTCGTTTTGTTTTCCAGTATATCTTTCTGATCTCAGCCCTGCAAGAGGGATTGACCAGCAGTAATTTTCTAGCTCAATTTTGATGTAAGGTGTCTGCAAGCCTGCTGCCTGTCTCTCTTCTTGGCCTCATTCCAGGTCCATCAACATGGGAAAAAGTATTGCCTTCCTTGAAAGTCCCTACTTCTGAGATGCAGCAGCACGACAAGTCATGAGTTACAGAAGCTGGACAGAAGTCTCAGCCTATTGATCAAGTCATCAGTTTTAGTAAATAATAATTAATAATAATAATAATAAGAAGAAGAACAAGAAGAAGAATATAGCAGATAGTCATAAATCGCATCATTCCTGGTCCAGGCAGGGAGTGGGAAAAATCACTTTTGAATTCAAAATAGTGAAAAAGATAGAAATTTATTCCAAAACCTCACTCATCAATCAGATTTCCCAATTGCTTGATGAGTAAATCTATAATTTGGAGGGCTTGCTACCGTATTACCATTATTCAGTGATGTTGGGGCACATTGACACTATTTTCATTTTTCCAGTACTTACCAGTCTCCACCAGACAGACTTGGCACCTCTGTCTGTTCTTTAAGCCCCACACGATTACTAGTTTCCCAAGTGGGAGAACCTGGAGTGTAAGAATAGAAGGACTGAATCCCATTCTGCTACTGCCACCCAGCTCTGAGTGGATACGGTGCACAGCATAGTGACAACCAGAACATTCCTAAATCACCATGGATTTGCTGCAGAAGTTTAATAGGCAAAATACAAAAGATTGTAAGGAGGAATTGTGATACAAAGCCCTCCACACTTCCTTCTTACCATCCCTGCGAAGCTAGGGAAGAAACAATGGTTTACAGACAACCTCAGTTTACTGTCTTGTCCTTTACTATTAATGGTTCTATGTCAATGAAAGTAAGTACAATGGTTAACATTACAGATTAATTGTTGCAGATTTATCTATAATTAAGAGGTTACATGTGTGATAAGATTTTCAGGAATAGGAATGAAAAAGAATATGCTGAGGTACCATATCTGGTACGAAAGTCTTGCTGACTGCCCCAAACTAGAGCTCAACCTTGAGCTGCTACCCAAAAATGTTTGAGTTCTGTGCCATATCATCTCAATTTGCATTGAACACAGAGGAATGAACATAAGAGACTATATAATCTGACACTCACAAGGCATAACAGAGACCAAAGCCCAGTTTAGGCACGTGCTATGTGAGTTAGGATTTTTTATTAACCTCCTTACTTTTTTACTGAATCAAATTAATTGGGAAACGTCAGCATTTTATATTTTCACATAATCCACAAGGAAGCTAATAAAAAAGGATGATTTTACACCAAGTATTTTCTGCACAGTAATCCACAACCTACCATAGTCTAGATAATGGTGCTGCATGAACTCTCTGTGGATGGACCCTGTCACACTAAACCCTGGAACTCTATTGAATTGCTCTACAGCCACTGTTCTATGATGTCATGACCATATAGCAACTATATCTTTGGGGCAACAGATCCAATTAATTGTCCTTGATCCCAAAGCCTTCCACTTCTATCCCAGTGCTTCTACAAAGCAGAATGTCATGACACAACCCTGTGGCCGCTTAGCTCATCCCCTTTCCCAACACTAGAAGGCCTTGAAGCAAGACTGAGCCAGCTCTAATCGTGCAAGGGAGAAAGGCAGTGGCTGTACATTCTGATTGACTGAATGAAGCCACAGTTGTATGGGCAATTGAAAATCAGTTGTTAATTTTAAACACAATAGATGCTCAGTGGAAAGGCGAGTAAGTTAGGAAAATATACCAAACCCTCCAGAAAACTGAAAGTCTGTGCAAGATGAACGTGGGGAAGATATTTGCTGCTCATTGGTTTGGTCAGGTTGCAGGCACTGTTTTCAACAAATGTGTGCAAGAAATAGTTTTCTCATTATATGTCTTTAGCTAGATTATTATTCTGGAAAATACTAATTTAAGAGTGCCGCTATATGCTGCTGCAAATTAATGACAGTTACTTCCTCAAAGGCAAAGATATTTTACTGGAATGAATTTCTTATATTATTCACCACTTTTACGAGGTTACATTTTTTGGATTCAGCCCTAAGTTTAGGACTGAAATCCAGACAGAAACACATATGTACTCTTAACCTCTAATGTCACCTTGGATGTACAGGCGATTAGCATTTTTCTTTTAATTATTTTTCTGCTGGTATAGCGTGTATTTTCAAAGATGCTTAGCACTTTGTTTTATGCAGTGTGCAGATTTTCATGAGGGCACATACAGACTCTTAAATTACAACAAAATAGTTGTGCACTCATTTTTTTCTTTCTTTTTTTTTCCCCTCCTCCTTTCTATATTTTTCATAGTTCACTGGCCAACATCAGCATAACAGCTATGCTGTCAAAAAACAAAAAAATCCAAGCAATAATAGGCAGAATCTTTGTACAGAAATTCACCTTATTCTGACAGGCCATTTCCTTATTATTTTTTTATCAGGAAAGACATGTGTTTTACAGGACAAATAGGAAGACACAAGCATTACCCGAGTGACCTTGCAATCCAGCTTTTGCAAAGCTGCAAAGGCAAGATGCCATGCCATAGACCAGGCCTTTATTCTTGGGTCTGTCAGTAGGCTGCTAGCAATGCTGGGCACTCACCTTGGCTCTCTGCACCCCAGTTATCTCATCTGTAAAACATCTGTAGAACATCTGTAAAACAAGGGATAAGGGTAGAAAGTACATTTAGATCTATGGTTGGCAACAATAGTGCAGCATAATAGCTAATTTTCTGAGGGAATAAGTGTTATTCCTTCTCAGAGCTTGAATAAATTGGAGGGACAAGTGGGAAAACCACAGACCAAACTGAGAAGGAATTCTCGTACAAAGCCATCAAGCTCTTGTACACCTCTAGCCTAGGGGTCTGTGGCTACATGCCCCCCTCTCATCCTTCCTGTGTCAAGGAAAGAGTCTTACTGGCTTTCTGTGTCTGGGACCTGGGCTTCCCCCCTCTTCAAAATGGCCCTGCATAGCAGCTGGCTTTGCAGAATGTGCCTCCACAGGGCTATATGTACAGCCACAGTCTGTGTGCATAGTCAGCCACCTTTGTTACCGATCTGATGCCACAAGACAGGGAAGGGTCAAGATTAGGCATGAAGAATGAAATATAGCAGACTCAGACCCACGTCACAAAGCACATACATGTGTGTCCAGGTGCACACCACATGCGTACACTCAGTGTGGGTCAGGCCTTTATTACTATAGCACACAAGTAACCAAGATTTTTTAAAAAAATCTATTTCTATGCTCTTACTGCATAAGATTATCAGGTGCAGTTCGTAGCCTCCGATTTTATGGCATTGCACTAGCTGTCTGAAGGGATGTCCCAAAAGTCACCAGCTTTGAGGAATGCTTGAACGGTGTGAAGCCATGACAAGAAGTTTGATGCCACTAACCAGTGGCTATATCCCTTTACACAGGGCTTGTCTAGGACTTAGGGGCAAAGATCAGTTCCAGCCTCCTAGAGCTGATAGCATCAGATTGCTAACTAAAAGTGTTGAAACTCTTTTAAGGGGTGATTGTCAAATAATACGGTCAAGAAAACAAAATTCTCTCCTATGTCATATAATAATGGACCTTCCTACCCATAAGTAGATCTTTCTACCACGCATGTCTATATTTTTCAGTGGTAATGCTATTGCCTCAATAACATCAAGTGTCAAGGAGTTGCATGGATAACTCATGCAGTATGTGTAGATGGTGTTTTAAGTTCACATGCATCACTCCTTCAAAGAGCTGAAATCACTAGAGAGCTGTGGGCGAGGAAGCCTTCAGCTCAGACAACTGGCATGGCCAGCCATGCTTGCCCAAACACACCTCAGCTCTGGCACTATGCCATCACCCAACCACAACCCCCAAGTAGATTCAGTAGATCTGAAAGAGGGAAGTAGCACGTCAAAGAGATATTTTCCCATCAGATTTTAAAACTGGCCAGTAGGAAGCCTGCTTAATGCATTTCTACCAAAGCCTGCTTGGGGACCAATATTTAATTATTATTTATAAAGTTATTATATTTACCAAGCTAAGGGTTAGCTGTCTTTTTTTTTAGCTTTCCTTGCTGCAAAAGGGGAGGAGAGGAGTAAAGAAATTACTCAAAAAAGGCTCTCAGAGATTGTACTGTGTTAGCACATGAATCTTGGTGTGAGTTCTTCGTCTGTTCAAAGAGGGACTGACAGATATTTGAACTCATGTAGCCCTATTCTGGGCTTTCACTTGGTAGCTCTATTTTTCATGTTAGGAAAAAAGATGAATAAGGACCCATGATATATCTATTTTATGTCCTTCATCATTTTATATACTTTCATCATGCTCCCTCCTAGTTGTCCTTGCACACTGTAATCTTTTAATTCTCCCCAGATACAGAGTTCGTACAATGCCTTTAATAGCTTTCATTATTTCCATCCATTGCCCCTCCTATTTATGCTCTATATTTTCAGTTATAACTATATGATGGCAATCCAGTATCTTCAGTGTTCTCTAGTCCCTAATTTAAACAGTTTTCGTGCTTTTTAGCCACCCCTGCACACTGATTTGTCCACTGACAGCCAAGTCCATTTCTGCAGCAGAATGGGAAAACTCTCCATGGTCAACTGTACATGGTCAACTGTCTGCGGGCAACTCTATGTGGGACAACTCTATGTGGGTCAGCACAGCTCATTTGCTGTAGTTGTCTTTATCTCATTGTTACTTTTGATGTTATCTCCTAGCATTTCATTGCCATTATTTTAATTTCTGTATCTATCTCATGGGTCTAGGACAACTCATGATGGCCAATCCAATGTGCCGAGCTGAACTGTCCTAGACCTGTTTCATCACGTATATGTGGTGAAATTTGGAAATGTTAAAAAAATGCAACAGTAAAACAACAAAAAAAAGTTTATTAAACGATTTCATAATTGATTCATTGTGCTTGGTCATCACAGGTGTCCATCTTGCACAACTGTTTCCAGTGATTCATTAATAAAGTAATATTTAAATTAACAATGAGATAACGCCAACTAAATCAAACATGAAATACAAAAATTCAAATAATGTCAATGAAATGCTAGGAGATAATATTAAAAGTAAAGGTAAAGGCAACTGCATAAAATGAGCTGTGTTGACCATGTAGAGTTGTCCCGCACAGAGCTGGCCACATAGAGTTGGCTGTATATAGTTGGCTATGTAGAGTTGTTCTAGACAGTTCTGCAGTGGCCGCAGTTCATTTACAACCCAGCAATGTGAATGAAGTAGATGATTAAATTATTCCTTCCAATATGTATTATCATGCATTTGTCAGCACTGCATTTCATCTGAGATCGTGTTCCCCAGCAACCTAGCTTTGTTAAGTTCCACCAGAGTTCCTCACAGTTTTATTTTGTCTGGACTAACCTAAATAATTTTGCAGATTTTGCAACCTCAACATTTGCCTCCCCCACTTCTTACAGATTATAAGTGGATCTGTTGAATGCTTGGGATCATGCACAGTAGCATTGTCCTATCATCCTGAAAATGGACCATTATTTGAACTCTTTTTTGGCCTCAAAGCCAGCCATGATCGATGACAGAATTTAAGTCCTCTCCTCTCCCCTAGAATGGCTGGATTTTGTTGACTTGTTTTTGTTGCTTGTTTTTGTAACAGTTTTTTGAAAAATCAAAACTGTACCTGCTAGTTCTCAGAAGTTAAAGACAGCTGATGTGTAGCCCTGACCATCTTCTCAGGTGCTGAACACATTAGTTTGGACGGATAACTCACCTTCTGACACCTACACTTCCTTAGTCAGGAAAAGTATTCCTGAATGCTTGCCGGGTTTTATACTCTTCCCTAGGCATCTGCTATTGGCCACTGCTGAGACAGAAGCTGGGATAAATGGGCCTTTGGTCTAGCTTGGTACAGTCATTCTTATGCAGTAATCTCATCTTCATTATCTGAAATATTAGGTTTCAGGTTGGGTTTTCCCCAGACTCCGTGTGATGACGAATGATTTAAAGAAAACATTCAGACAAAAATGCTCAAAAGTGGCTGATTTTGGATGGCATAGGATGACAGATTTGTATCATGTCTGAATGTAAATAACTTCCTGCTTATTCTCACCTTCGAATCTTTAATGGAGACTGTAAAATAAGACAAATCTCATATTAGTATACCCTGGAGCCCATCAATCATTTCCCTTCCTCAACAGAATACGATTACCTTTGTTTATGATTTTTCCTACAGTTTTGAATCCACATGACAGTGTCCATACTCAACCACCTTTCAATGAATTACGAGAAAAATATTTTTCAGATGCATGTAATGTTTCCCATGCTGTTATTATCTATATGCTCTAAATATTTTTCTAAGGAAGAAAAATAGCAGGCAAGCACATATATAAAACAAACAGTTTATAACCCCATGCCTGTGGTTGGAGCTCGACAGAAGCTGTATTTCTTTCTTTTCTTGTCATATTTGTTGTTTTATGATGTTAGAAAGACAAGTTAGACAAGAGATTCAGTCATCCTTCTATTTTAGGATATTATTATAACACTTGCCATTATTTAACACTAGATTTGAGTAGCTCAGTCCTAGACTCTGCCACTGACATCAGCTAAAAGTCTAGTATTAACACTGGGCTCTACCTTCATTGATATTTTAAATTAGAAGCTGAAGGCTCTGGACGAAGGGCAAGTTAACAGCATTTGTGTTGAGTTACTCTTTGTACCAAGGCAGATGTGTATGCTTTTGACAGTGGGAAGATTAATCAGCAGTGGATATTTGGGTAATATTCCTCCTCTGGGCCTGTTACTTGCTGCCAATTTTTCAGATATATGTGAGGATTTGAGCACTGGTGATTAGGCTTTGTACTTTTGGCATGAGGTCTGACATCTGGACCACCCAGGTGAAAGTCCACCACAGTTCGGGAATCAGTTGACTCTAAATGCTTGGGAATGTCCATTTCCAACATGATGTTTAGGGTCTGATCCATGAATTCTACATATGCTGCAAACATCTGCTTATGCTTCAAGCTCAGAAGAAGACTTCTGAAATAACAGAATCAAAGAAAACACCACCGCTAATTTGTTGTTTCCAAGAGCCCAAATCCTAGACCCCGAAATCTGAGCATTACAGGGGAAAAAAAATTAAAAGACAGGTTAAGGCAACTGCTCTGGGATTCTTTATCATTTTCGACTGCCATTTAGCCTGGAGATGCCATGTTCCACCCACCAATCACATGTTCAGAAACCAATCCACCCAGCCTCAGCCAGCCAGTAATTGTTTGCTGCACAAACTCTGTAACACTTCATTAGTTCTGCCACACATCTACTTCCACTGAAGGTAACTTTCCAAAACGAAAAAGCACAGGGCAACATTACAACTTCCATCTATTTTTAGTGCAACTTTAAAAAAAATACAGGAAATGCAATTGAGGAAAGGGGCTGCTCGCACTATGGTTTACAATTTAAAGCAAAAATATGGCCTGCGTTTTTTTTTTTCTGTCAATCTTACATTTCTCCAATGAGACTGTGAGAAATGTGCAAAGTTATGTGATCATTTCTGACAGTTCTTGGCAGCTGGGCAGGCAAGCATTGGAAAGGATATCTCTCTCCCGATCCAAGATTAAATTTGGACTGAAACACAGGGCTCATTTAGGCAGCAATTAAAGGACCTTATAGACTGAGGGAGAATGAAATGATAAATGCAAAGAGGCTTATTTAATGGGGATATTAAGTAAACTGCTGGTAAAAATGCCCATTTATCATCCACTGATTCCTAATTGGTTTCCTGTTCCTGCCTGCATGTGGCATTTTCAGAAGGAATTACCTTCCTTTAGTGCGACTGTTGCAAATGCAATAAATCAAGCCCATAGATTTCTAGCTAATTTAGATGGAGACTAAATTGGAGCCAAAGCATGCAAGAGTGCTTGCAATTAATGTTCATTACAACTTTTAGCTTCAAAAACAGGAAGGATCATTTTAATGCACCATTCCCGAGCAAGCACACTATTTCAGGACTTGGCCACCCTTTATATGCTCAACAAAAATCACTTGCCTTTGTAAGCAACTGGCCTTCCTAAAAACTTCCTAGGAATCCAGGCTGAGGTCTAGCAACCCTTTAAACACCTGCACTTCAAGAAAATTCCCTGCCTTTTGTTTTCATTACATGTCTCATCTATCTATAAAGGCAAACTTGCACAAAAATAGCTTACAGTCACCATATCGTTATTGATCTCAGCTGCCTGATTCCAGCAACATAAACTCTTTTTCCACCAGGTAGTGTGAGAAGGTAACAATTTTCTAGCTGAAAAATCAATAAAGAAAACTGCAGTTTCCCAAGCAGCAACTTCAGTAGATGGTCTACGGTCTTTCAGTGTATTTCTTTTCTGAGGGTCCAGCTTTGCAGAAGAGAAGAAAAAAAACTTCCTAGTGTGGGAGTTTCTTTGTTTTGCCATTCTCACAAGGTGCTTTAGAGATGGAGTCTGTGTCTCATTTTATGGCATTTTATTGTTTGATACAGCAAGCTACTTTTCAAAACACACTCGGTGACCCAGACTTTCTGCAGCTTTTGGCATTTGCTCCACTTGAGTGTAGCCCTGATATGCAGTGTTGTAAGCATAAACAAAACTTGGTTAGCTGTTGTGAGTTCCAAACAAAGCAAAAAGGACAAAAAAATCTTCCACTTCCTGAATCTACTGAAATTCATGGCACTTCTTTATATTCGGTGGAAAGAAAATTAGGTTTACTGGGTCTTAATCCCCCAAAAAAGTTTTTCTTTATATGATAAGATTCTCTTTGTTTCTCTTATCCACTGAAAGTAAGGTTTGTTTGTATGTTTGTTTGTTTGTTTGCTTGTTTTGCTTCCAAAAGTACAATTGAGGCAACCTAAGTACCTTATGGCAATCAAGAGATACAGATTTAGGAACACTCTATCCCTGGGGTCGCAGAACAGGCGACAATCTATCTTTCACGTAGACTTGAACCCAGCTACAGTCAGCTTTTTTGTTCTCTCTTCTGCTTGGTCATTTACCCTTTAATTTCTTGTTTTCCTTTTGGATCACCGCTCACTGAATTAACATTCAGAATTTACAGCCTTCAGAGCTGGCATGTTTGCTGCAAATGATCAGTTTTGAGTGGGATTGGTTGAAACCCAAGTGGGTGATAAAGAAATCCATTAACTTACTGACACACAAATCTTCCGTCTTCCTCTGTAATGTACCCATGAATGTTAAAGGCAGTACCCTGGGGAAGATAAGGGTTACACTTATTCTCCTCCCCCAACCATATGTAGATAAGTATTCATTGGGAAAAAAAAAACTGACATGGAAATACAAATGTTGGTATTAATGCCCATACCAAGAGCCCATGCTTTGGAGGAAATGGGCTGGCAATCTGAAGATCCAATTTCCTTTTTCCAGGCTCTGCTACCGACTTACTATTTCACCGTACGCAGAACACTTTATTTGTCCATGCTTCATCTTCTCCTTCAGAAAAGCGTGACTGCATTCCACAGATGGGAATTACCATATACAAGCACTAACTGCTTTCACTTTTTTAATTTTAAGCAGCTTGAGGATATTTACACTGTATGCCAGGAGCACAGAGAAACATTGAGGCAGGCCTGGGAATGTTCTGCCCTCACGGAAAGCGAGGAGTAAATGTTCCTGAAGTGAAACAGCCTGTCTAGCTGTCATCCCAGCCACACTCTGTTTCAGCTCTTGCTGCACACGCAAATGAAACAACGTATATAGCATCAAAAGAAAGTGCGTGTTATACAGGGTGTGAGAGCACCTAAATTTGTCATTCTCCCTAATGATTCCCGTTGGTTTGATATTTGATGAAGCCAGCTGAAGTTGCAGGCAATGAAAGTTCACATTTAATTTACACAATACTTCAAACAATAGAAAGTTACACTTTTAGAAGTACTTATTTTCTTTTTTTCTCCTTTTACATTACTCTAATACCTTAATACATCAGGGCCTGTCCCCACCTTGACTGTCCCTTTTTCCTGCTCCCAGCCTACCCTCTGCACTCAGACAGTGACCCCTGCAATTCACGAGGATTTGGCCCAACCTTTACTAAAGCAAAAGCAGATCCTCTGTGAGGCCAGGTCACCTCAAGGAACAACATGAAGTGAGACCAATGTCCCACTTCAGATGTCCCAAGCTTTGCCTCAACCAGATGTCAATGACTGGGCCACAACCAGTGAGATTTGCCTGCCTACTGTGAGCTGTCTTACCTTTCAGCCAACCTACAAGCTAACTCCTTTCCAATTTCTTCTTCTAATCATCAAAAGGTCTGAAGCAGATTTTTTCCAGCAGAGCATATAAAGCTGTTGGGGCCTGGTGCACTGAGCCATTACATTTCAAAAGGCAGGGACTGCAGATCTCGGGCTATAGTCCTCTCCATTCAAAATAACCAACCAGAGTTTGATCTCACATTAATGGGTTTTATACTGTGTTAATGCTGCTGACTCTAGTTGAGCTACTGACGTTTTTTCATCAAGGCAAGTAACGTCGGAATCAAACCCCAAACCTCATGGCTGGTAGGCTCTCTTACCTGACCAGCTCAACATTTTTTTTAAATCATTCTCAATTTACCACTCTCAAGGACTCAGTCTTCAGAAAGGAAGATATTTGGGTTTTCTTTCAACCAGATGCAGCTTGTCTGCCAAGCATTTAGTCCAATTAAGTCCCAATTTTATATTATTTTTCAGCCACATGTTACAACAAACAACAGAGTAGAAATCCACATATGGTTTCTGATATTGGAATAATGAGACTCAAAGAAAGAAAGAATTGAATTTCCTGTGGTTCCTTTTAAAAATATAAAATGTGTAATATTTTAATGGACTAAAATCAGTACACATGGAATATTACTTGGTCCCAACTGAATACAAGGTTGTACATTAATGAAAAAGTCCTGCTGATGTAAACAAAGAGGCAGAACACTGCACTAAATAACTGGGAATTTATTACTCAACCAAAACCATGTACAGAGTTGGTACAAGTCAAATCCACAGGCAGAAGGGGAAAGCATGTTCATGTTAAAAGCAGCTGCCTGTAGCCAGTCGTGGTGGAGTGAGCTGATTCTGATCTCACATGCCTACAAATGAGGACTAATTCCAGTGTTTCTACAGGGGCTACAAGAGTGCAAAACAATTGTGCAGAAATGTTAATCAGCCCACGGTGTAATTGACTCCATGAACTCTTGAGTCCTCATGAACTCTTCAGCAAAACACGTCGTACTGTAGTCAAACAGATATGGTCAAGTACATTTTATTCCTCTTAAATGGTATCTATGTCCCATAAACAGTCCATCCACCTCGATATCAGTTTGCTCTCTGCTTGTTCTGCTCTGCAATGCATGGATTTGACGAGGGAAGATTAACACTGGCTAATGCTCAAGGCCCAGCATGTGCTACTGGTCTTTCCCCTACACCGACTCCACAGAATCAGTGACCACCCAGGGCGAGAGCAGTTTAGCTCAAGCTGTAGCCATTCATGCTTTTGACATCATTGGTTCAAACCACAACATGTCAGTAGCAATGCCAGGAATCATACATGTACCATGGAAAGACTCGCTTCAGGGGGCAATAGCTAATAGCCACAGGGCATAGCCTTCAGATCTGGATGTCTTACAGTAAGCCATGAAGACTGAAAGATGTTCAAGTGCAAATTATTTATTCCTTGTGGGGCTGGAAGGGAAAGAACTGCAGAACCCCAAGCCTCTCTTCTCCTTCTGTCTCTTAATCACTTACCATGTCTTAGGAAAAGAAAAAAAAAGGGAAATAACATAGTGACCTGTGCAACCCACCTCAAAACAGTCCTGTGTGGGGAATATACCATTATTAACCTTCCCCTTAGCATGTATTAATCCACAGCATTCTTCACATCTGTAGAGTGTCAGACACAGGAGGGGAACGACTGCAGTAAGCAGAAAACAGCACAAAGTCAAAGTACGATCTGAGTCTCCCTGACAATAGTAAAATGCAGTAATTCACATGGGTAAAGTGACCATTTCAAAATTAACTGCAAGGATTTGCAGCTGAGAATTAATTTCATTTCTATTAGTATGTCAGGTAAAATAGTCACAGTTACACACTAATTTATATGGAATCACAAAGGAAATCCTATTTCATTAAGTGGATTAAGCATTAATGTATTACCCTTTCCATTTTTATCTCCATTTCATAAAGTGCCTAACAGGAGGTCAAATTAAGAGACCAAATTAACATTTAAAGAAGTCATAGTGAATGCTATACCACAGTGATTCTAACCACACTATTCTTTATCATGATGGTATCAAGGCTATTTTAGCCTTTGGACTGGAAATTAATAACTGTTATTTCCACAGGGAACCATTTTTCCTGAATGTAAATCATTCAGCAAAGTCAGGCAGAAGAAACAAAAGCATTACTCATTTCATACAAAGGTGCAAGCAGAACAGGAAGAAAGAAAGCAGAAAGTGCTAAATCAGTTCCCTGTTCTCCTTGCATGAGCCATACGAAGGAAGCCCTCGCAAATCTCAACTCATGTTTATGACTGAAACCGACAGAGTCCACCCTAAGCCAGTAAATCGTATCAGCTATTTTGAAGGCCTTTCTTTAATTACCGATTATTCAAAACAAGATGACGTGACCACCACCCACATAAAAACACACACACGCGCAAAGCCTTATACACGGTTACCCACCAGAACAGTTCTCCAAATCAAATTCCAGCCACAATATTTTGTTTGCTCTGCTTGTTTGTATTTCCTTACACCACAGGCATTGTCCTGCTAACACAGTTTCCAAGTCTGTTATTTGCTGTTGGTAATTCATATTATCCTCAACTAACATTAAATGTTTATCACTCCAATGTTATTAGGTGAGTTTTTCTGAGGAATTTCTATTTTATTTGTGTAATGGTGTTTATATGTCAAATATGTGTCAAGTCTGAGGGCACAGAGAGTTTAATAGCTTGGAGTAACTAGTGAAGTCACATCTGGAAAACAGCATTCGTTGGAATCTGAATAATAAACTCATCTTACCATAATGCCAAAAAGGAAAGATTTCTGTATAGAAATACATAACTTTGAAGAAATATTTTTTGTATTCCAATCTTCAGAAACACCAGTGCCAGGTTGTAGCTGGACCATTCAATTTAATTAGCACATGTAATCATATCCGTTTTTTCCCTCTTTTACTCATAAAGAGTTTTGATTTAGAATGCTTTTATACACCAGTGAAAATAGATTTTCCACACCACATGGGTAGGGAAAGGAGTAAGAAGAAAAGTACCAAACGCAATTCGAACCTGTCCTCTGCCAAGGACTTGGATGTGCCATCCTTCCCACCTCCTTTTCCCACCAGCAAGAAACTCACCTCCTCCAAGTCTTTTCCAAAGACCCGCTTCGGTGCAAGCCATTTTACAAACTTCCTTTTTCAGCAGTGGCTGGCTTCTCCATTGTCGTCCCACCCTCACATCCAAGCAGAGATTTTCTGTTGGCTGGTGTTCTTCCTTATTCATATTCCTCCTCATTTTTTGAGGGTTAGACTTCCTTTCCATGAGATCCACCTCCCTCCTTAGAGACTTCCCATGCTATGAAAATAACATAAAGACAGGTCTGACCTCCCTGTGCCAGACTCCCCTTACTCTTCCTCTGTCTTCAACAAAAGGCATTCTGGGTCAGTTGCCAGCGTGCAAAAAACTGGCTGATATCAATAGCTGGTAGGTTTATTGGGAGAAGAGAGGAAACATGACTGGGGACACTAGGAGAAAGTCTTTCCTGGCCAGTCAGGGATACTGTGACTGAAAATACACATATCGCTCAGATTACAGACCTTCTGTAAATTCAGGCTACGTTTGGCTAATCCTGAGAATCCCACAAAGAGCTTGTCAGATTCACAAAAATTTGTATCGTGTAAGTTTTATATCTCCATAGCTGAAAAATTATTCCACTGCTAAGAATTATTACTATCGTAGTCCACAGGAATTCCAGGAAAGGAAAGGGCCAAGTATGTCTGAAATGTCCTTCTCTTCTTATTCAGCATGGGATGGCTTTCTAAGCACCTTTGAATGTTTGTTTTTCATAGCTATTTTAATATATATAGTCTTGTGGAGATGTTTAGGTGAAAAGTGCTAGGCTGGTCCAGTTGGCAGAATGGAAAAATTCCCTAAGGAAAAATTCAGTAAGGTAATAGTTTTTGTTCTTCTGTCACAAGTACTCTTCACAGCGAATCAGTGTTATTCTGCCTTTATCTAGCCAGTTTGGCCCTCTATAGATCAAGAGCAAAATACAATGCATGCCAGGCAAATATGTCACAAAGACTGAGGGATTTGCCCTCTGAGTGTGTTTCTCTCTCAGCTGACTATGGAGAGGCTCAATGACTAGTATAAACCACCTAGACTTTTAAATGCCTAAAGTGGAAGAAATCAACTATGGTCATGCCAGAGGCCTTGAATAAATCAAATATCATTTTATGTTGACACACAACAGAAAGACAATTTCATGCCAGCCCAGCCAGTTCAACCCAGACAGACAGAGAAGAAGGGAGAAGACAGTAAGATGCTACTGATTATACTTGGCACAGATAATCCAGCCATATTCCGGTCTTGCAAAAAACAAATGCACGGATGTGCAGATGGGGAAAGGAAACAGGGATGTGTTGGTACTAGCTTACAGTGCATTTGAAAAGGCAAAGCTTGGGGAAGGCATATTCAATAAAAGTCACATTCTTCCAGGCCAGGGAAAATTTCTTCCTCTACTTTACATTTGGCTAGGGAGTCACCGGGCTGGGATCACAGATGGGACAAGTTGAGGAAAGTCACTTCAGTAGCTCAGGAACCCAGAAGTGAGCTTGGAAAATGATGTTCAATATTTTAGAACTTGTGAAGAGTCCAGCACGGGGCAGGCAGATCACAGATCCAGCAGGCTGGCAAACAGAAACCAGCAAAGAGGTAGATGGGTCGAGGGTCCAGAGAAGCTGCTCAGTGAGGTCAGTGTCTCGTCATTTCTTCACAGCTCTATTGACAACATGGAAAGTAAGGCCAGAAAACAAGCCAGAATGGTCACACTGGCCAGCCATCCTGATGGCAGCTCTCCAACAGGTGGAGTGGATTATGGAGGGAAGAATGATCTGTTTTGTACAAGTTATTGCTGGATAGTTCCCAGATGTGCTAATAAAGCTGCAGGCTATTCAAACAGCATCTCTGGGTCTATCCTGGCTCCTCCTCTACTTCTACCCTAAACTTGAAAAAAATAAGACTGTTAGGTAATCCAGTGACTGGCTTACTTAAGAAGTCTCACTTTGTCCTGTGAAATAGAGCAAATTTTGTTTGGAAAAAAACAGAATATTTCCAGGAAAATTAGGAACTAATGGGATTAAACTGATAGGCAAAAATGGAATGACAGACACTTGACACAGGTCCCTATGCAAAATATCACTAGTTTCCATAGCTCAGAAATCCAAAAGAAGGAATGGGCTTTTTTATGTAGGACCATGAATAGAAGTCTAAAAATAATTTTGTACATAACTGTGCAAGCTTACATGGGTCTGACATAAAAATATGTTTCTTTCAGGTACCAGCCAAATGGCAAGATAGCTTACTGAGATATGGCTTTCTGTTTTATCCAATGAACTTCTATTCTTACCAACTTTTGGAATCTGTGACTGAACTAAAAGGAAAAAATGCCTTTTCGGATATGGTCTATGTCAGCTGTTTGCTTTCCCTCTGCCAACAGTGATGAGGCTACTACTCCTGGCTTTTCAGCAAGCCCATGACCAGCAGAAGTCAGGAAAGCTGGCTTAGTTCATGTTTTGCCTAAGCACAGAAAGTAGACATTCAGGCACAGAGAAAAACCTGGAGATACAATGTGATCAAGGTATTCCTGATGATTTTGCTGCATTTTCTAAAACATTGCTTTTGTTTGAAAAACAGTGAAGTTTATAGCCCTTTTTAATATCTTCACTATGTCAACCAACCGACTCTGTGGCCAAACAGCCTGAAATAATAGCTTTATTCATGTAATAGGGTGTTAGCTTTGAAGTTTAATTACCAGGGATAGGAACTCTCCGCATTCAGGGAAATGCAGACTGAAGTATGAAATCCAGTTGGCTGCAGATCACTTCTACTCCATGTCAGTGCAATGAGGAATTTCCATTGCGTGCCTGCAGAAGTGAAATCAGATCTGTAGACTCTCCTTGTTGCCTCTAACAATCCCAACATCCGATCCAATCTGTACAACCTCTTGCTCATTTCCTTCCAAGTCCTGACAAATTCTACTCCTTTTTCTCCAAAGTGGCCCCTGGGAAGGATGAACTTGATTGGACTGGATTTTTCATTTCTACTGCTGTCTGTACTACCCTTTGGAGCATCCAGCACTGCAGCTTTGGCACAGATGTCAACAAACACATCAAAAATCCTGAGACTTTAGGAACCATCCCAACTGCCTGAGAACTCTCCCAGAAGACACAGGGACCTTCCTCTGCTGTTTAGCCCATTGGGCACTCAGCTCACCTCCATGTGAGAAGGTGTAACACACTCTCCTCCTAATGCAGCAACACTTGTCGCTTGTATTACAATGATGTAAATTGGGTTGATCAATCTAACTGGCAGATCTGGCCCACACAGTCCATCCATCTTGCTGCCTTTTTCCCGGTGGCCTCAAAGGAGATCAGGAACAGTTGTTAGGACATCACACAGGGCACAAAAGCCATTTGGAAACCTCTTACACTTCTAGCACATGGTTGGGTATTTGGACCTATGAGTGGCCACAGCCACATTAGACATGGAGGCAGTCCCCAGGCTGGCATTCAGCCCCAGCCCAAATGAGAAAGTTGAGACACTGTGAATTTTAATGATCCCAGGGAGGTAAGGAAAGAACGACACAAACCACATGTCTGTAGCAAGGCAGATCTGCTTGGGAAGAGACTGGCTACTCAGGATTTGGGGCTCTGTGAACATTAGATCTCAAGGCTTATAAACAGGATTCCAAACCTTCTCTGAAAATGTCACTGCACTTCATCCAAACAATCCAAATCTGGTGACAATCAAACCAATCTTTTCCAAATTCAGCAATGGCCTTTCCTCCCAGTGCCCATTCTCAGTTTATAGGCTTAAATGTCAGCCATTTTTCTTAGAGCCTGGTTCTCAAGCAATGCTTAAAATGTTGTATTTGTTACAGTACACAGAAATTTCCCTTTTACTCATCTCCAATAACTCAAAAAAGACTAAGGATTTCATTTAAACATTCCAAAACTGATATGTGCACCGTAAAAATTGTTCACTCCTGCGCCAATAAAACCAGTTAGCGCAACTTGTCACATAAATGATTTGAAATCTTGAGGGGTTTTTTTTTAAAGTCATTCTATATAGTTGAAAAGCCACGATTATTTTGACTCAGCTACCAGTTATATCATAGTATCTTATTAAATTATTTTAGGACCGATGAGCATATAACAGTGGTATGAATACACAAGATAGTCAAATTCAACAGCTTCACAGTGACTCTAACCAAGAATTTTAAGACATTAAGCGCAGCACTGATTGAACAAGTATATGCAATGAACTGTGCATACAGCGTTCGTGGTAAACAGCTCTGCAGCTTCTCCCCCAGTATTGAAAGGCCAGGTAGAAAAACAAACATTTCTTTAAAAAAAACAAAATCTCACTTCTGACAGATAAATCCCCTTAAGCTAAAAAAAGGCAGATAGGATGCAATAATTAGGATGAGTTATCCAATATGCAAATCAGTTCTCGTGGATTGCTTGGGAGCTGCTGAAGGTTATTCAGCAGGTTTATACAGAGACAGTGGATTCCTTTAAAGAAAAAAATAAAAATCCTGGGAAAAGAGCACAATGGAATGAATAGGCCCTGCCCTTTCACAGAACATCTAGCTGACATGTAGCTTGCTAAAAAAATGTAAATGATTTAAAGAAAGACTAAGCAGAAATGTACATCAAGTGCCATTATTTTATCACCCACTTTAATCACAAGCTGCTGTTCAGAATGGCTTGGGATGTTGGTTGTTACAGAAGAGATTTCTGTACCATTATTAGTACCTCTGAACAAATGCGATGCGCAGAGAAAAAAAAAAAGACGGCGAGAGGGAGAGAGAGTGAGAGCGAGAAAGAAAATGTAGCAGTGGTTAAAGCATAGTTTAATAACTCCAATCTCAGTCACTTTTTTCATATGTATTGTATGTGCAAGTCCATAGTACAGCATAATGTGTCATAATTTGGCCTCCAATTCTGACAGCACTGCTTGACTTGGGCATTAAATCATTGCCCCGAGGAATTCACATTCTGGCAATTCCTGATGGTAGGACTGTCATCTCCTCCCACACATGACCTATCATTTTTGACATGATTGAATCAAAATTAGTCAGTACATTTAGATGTAAATTAGAGACATCCAAGAATAATAATGAGCACAAAAATATAGCTCTATGTAATTGACACGGCAACAGCTTAGTACAGTCTTCCACAGTGTCCTCAAAATTATTAATATCATGATAACAGAAGTACTGTATCAAAAAAGTGAGAAAACTTTTCCTTTTTTTTCAGAGGGGCATATTTAACTAACCCTTAAATCCTAAGGAAACCTACAAGTGTTTGCTCATCCAGCACTTGCATTATCTGGACAGTCCTAACCAGAGACAGACGGAACCGGCTAGCCAGGGAGCGCGTGAGGTCTCCTGCGTCCAGCCCCACTTTTTGTCCCATCCCTCCACCTTCCCCACCCGTTTCCCTTTCAGCCACTGGTCACCACGTGCCCCAGTGCCACCAGGCCCCAGCGGGGACAGCTGCTCACTCCAGGAGGTGACGCCTTCCAAAAACAAGCAGGAGCCTTGTGCTCTTCCCATCGCTGCCCCACAGCAACACTGCACTCAGTGTCTTCTCCCTTATAAGCCCATTTTTTGTGTATTTGTACTGACCCAGAAGGGTGACGCTGTCAGGAAGGTACCAGAAGCCACCAGCACGCTGCCCCATGGGCCCAGCTCTCCCCACACCTCCCACTACATCTGGGCAGATCCAGCCGGCTGGGACCCAGCCTACCCTTGGGCTGCCTCACCTCTTCTCAGCCCTGGGGAACAGAGGGGAAAATGCTCAGGGAGCACATGAGGGAGGAAGCCTGAAACTCTTGAAGAAGAACTACTCCTGTCCTTCCCCAGAGCAGTTTCCTCCACCAGGCAAAGGGCTCTCCATGTTGCCACCGCCTGAGGGAGTGCCCTCACCCAGCATGAGTGTAAGGGGCACAAGGAACAGCTGCACATTTTAGGGAGGAGAGGCACTCCCAACTCTGTAAAAAGTGCAGTATGTAACACCACCACCTCCCCTACAGACCTCTAAAGTACTCTTTTGTCAGCTGGGAAGAGGGGAAGAGGGGGGAAACAGGAGAAGCTCTTGGGTTTTTTCTTGTTTACCCATTTCCAAAAGAGTCGGTTGCCCTCAGGGTGGGCAGCTACCTGAGGAAAGGACAGGTCTTAAAACCAGAGCCGCTGTACACACCAGGCTGAGGCAGACAAAACCAGGCACAAAATCAAGAAACATTTCCAATCGGTTTCGGTCTTTTCTCTCTGAAATGTCGTTTAATGTTTCTGGTAGTGGCATTTTGCGCACGGATTGTGCCAGCGCGGTTGTCATGGAGGAAAGGCTGTCCGCCATCGGCCATCCTGGAGCCGCAGGGCACATCGTGAGGGGAGAGCCCGATGTTGTTCCCATGTGCCCCACAGGAAAACAGGTGAGTGTTTAGGACCAAAACAATTCAGTGAGTCCTTTTTTTTTCATATGGTGGGAGCATTTACATGTGTTAATGTGGCACTCAGTGATCTTGATAACCCAAGTCTGCATTACTACCTTGAAGCAAACCTAAAATCTCCTGGGGTCATGCCAACATCTCAATGGTTGCCTACTGAGTATCTCCCTTAAGTCTTTGATTACCATGTTGCCGGGGGAAAAAAGAAATTAGCTGGAACAATTTCTGTGTCAGTATTCTGTGATGAAAGAGGAAGTGCCCAAGATTACTATGTCCTCGATGCACTTGCCATGCCTTCATTCAACAGAGATGTTAATATTTTGAGTAACCAGGTGAAGCAAGTGTCAAAGCTGGAATATGTTTTTCTGGAAGCCACAAATCATAAAACCATTTCTGAAACAATATTGCAAACACTACAAAAGTTTCGCTGTGCAGATCATGTATGGCCAGAAATACTGCTTAGTGAAACAAGTGCTGGTAAGAAAGAAAATTGTCTACCTCTTGCAACTCAGTTTTCAGGGCTGGTAAGTAAATTGTGCCCTGAACACTGCAGTTTTCCGGTGCTTAGCACCTCTGAAAATGTGGCTAATGAGCACGTCTAATTTGTAAGACTTAAATGCCAAAGCTTCCTGAGTGAAGAAATCTCACAGTATACATGGCCTCACTAGCTCTGTTTTAAACAAGAAAAATAAAATCCAGGAATATTTCTGGAAGAAGAAAAACACAGTAAGTTCTTATGTACTTCAGGCAGATGCTCAGCACTATTCTCTTTGACAGGAATTGAAGGTAAGATGCTTGTTTTCTATCTGTTTTTTACCCTAAAGTGTCACTGGATAGTTACTGCCTTTTTAGTTTGCCAGAGCACCCAGCGTGTGCTGAAGTATCACATCTTGTGTTCATAACAAATTCAGCACAGGTTGCTTCTTGGGGTTGAAAGTGATCCACTCACTCATGACAGAGAGCCAGAGCAAGTAAACCTAAACTCAGCTGCAGCTTGTGCCAGCATTGGCTGGATGAAATTAGTTCTGTAGGACTTACAACAAAGTTCAACTGGACTCAGAAAAGGTGGCAGCAGTTAAACTAAAGAAAAGACATGTGCACTATACAAAGATTCACAGTCATATTGACATATCTATGCTAATTTATCAAAAATGAAGGGCATTTCAAAATACTGTTTGGATTTGATGCAAAATGCTACTAAGAGGACTGGCATTTGTTAATGTAAAAAAATGTTCTCTGGTAACAAAGGGCTTTGAAATCAACACAGAATGCCTGGCTTTCCTTCAAGGATTGTGCTTGAAAATGGCTGTCATCTCCCACTTCTTCTTAACAAGGACTGACTTACTTAAAAGGCCTGTCTCTTTTTTCCTACTCAAGAGATGGTGCTTCTAGTAGACACGATCATTGTGGTGGGAAGTGACCAAAGAATCAAACTGAGGTTACAAAAATGAAAGAGGAATCCCTTATACTTCCCTATGGCAAACAAACTGAAGAACTAGAGGGCAATAGAGGAGAAAATAAAGACAGTAGGAGACAGAAATAGGACTGGAATGCCTTTTTGGAGCAGCATTACTGGGTTAGATTCAGCAGTTTTAGAAGAAGGAAAAAACGAAGGAGTTGGCAAAGGACTGAGTGAAGCACATTCCTCAATTTATGGAGGATGCAGCTGAGACTCAGTGAAGCTCCGGTGGACTGCCGATGGGAATGAGCAGGGAAAGGGAAGGCCTGCATTTTAGTGTTACCGGAGGCAGAAATCTGAATTCACCATCTATAAATTCAGGATGAGAACCTCTCACTAAAGTTGAAAATAACCATTTGAATAACCCCCCACACTGATAATGTTCTATTTTATTTCCTTGAATTTGGGAATGTGAGTTATGTTCTCTTAGCTTCTGATAACACCAGTTCTAATAAGCCCCCCCTGCAGACTGCACTATGTCTAGCAATCCCAAAACTCAGGGTAGATGCATAATTCAGCATCTCCAAGGAGCCACAGAAATGAAATATTACTTTTGAAGTCAATTGGGCAGGCAGCTAAATGCTACAATAAACCCAAACCACAGACCCCATGCATTTGGAATTGTTTGGCTGGCTCTCTTAGGCATACACACCTTATGTTTGAGCCCTACTCCTTCAGATGCCTTAAAGTGTTAACAGAAGGGGAGAAACTGCCACGGTAAACCTCGCTTGTGCTACATCATGCTTCCCCACGTAATGAAGAGGAAAATGTTTTCTTGCTCAGTGGGAACACGTGGGTGGAATTACCCACGTGAAGGATGAGAAGTGCTCTGGTGGGTGCCTGCAGAATTGGGGCCCTGCTCTTTAGGCTGTGTACAGCTTGGCACATTAATTGCTAAAGCAAGACTTACACTTTTGTATCTGCCTTTTTTTCTTGTCCTACTCTAATGGTACCAAGGAAACCAAATGCAAAAAACAAAGGTATTAAATATTACATTATAAGAAAGAGCATAAAGTACCTTGATAAGGCTGACAAGTCAGCCTTGTGGGGAAATATTACAAAAATAATTCTCTTGCAAACTTTAGCTATGTTCTTTTGAAATAAGTCTTCAAAAATTGAGGCAAATCCCACCTCAGTTTGACATGCGACAATAATAAAAGACACGCATGGTGTACAAAACTTGTCTGATAAACGGATCAACCAAGCTGCATTAAATTAGGTAATTAACACTTACTTAGTTTGTCAGACATGTTTAGGGAAGCAACTTGATTCATAAAAGTGTAATTATGTGTATAGACAATCTCCTCTGGCATTTCTTTGCTAGCTAAAGAAAAGCCTGATATAGTTAAAACTGTAGGGTCTCTCAGATGCATTTTGAAGGAGAGAGTAAGGCAAACTATACAGCTGTATTTAATGATTGCCTCTACATTGTATCAATGACTGGTCTAACTAGGACAAGGTGAAAACCCGCCTCCAGCTCTGTAGAGGCAGGAAAGCAGAGTGTATGTTTATTATCACCCTGGTGAACAGAAATTCACAAGTGAAATAATCATACATTGTTATAAATAGAGCAACCGAAAATCAACCTGCAAAGAAGAGTATCAGTATCTTACAAAAGTGCTTTGGCAAAATAAACTGTGAACCACATGAAACAAATTCTTTGGTAACAGATATTTTAATCTTCTTTGCATTCTTAGAGGTTTTCACTTGCATTTCCACTACAGCAAATTCAAAAATATTTTGAATATTCTGAAATATTTCAATCTAATAGTCTTCATTGCATCAGAATAAAATTCTGTTATTACAGAGCCCTGCAGAGGTGATAGAAAAACTGACTTAATCCCCAGATTATGTCTGTTTGCCTCAAGTAACCAGGCTTTTTGAGTGGCAAGAAGTATTCAGCAAAAAGCATTTATCTTTTAAAAAAAAAAATCTTTCTTCTCCATCTTACCTTTGAAATTAACTGGCATTTTCTCATTTACAGAAGATATCATAGGCTGTGTCATTTTGTGACATTGCAGGATTTATGCAACTCCTGATATCAGCTGTGTCATAGAAGACTGCATTCTGGAATGTCTTTAGCAAATTAACAAATACCAAGAGGATTTCACAGGAAAGAGAAAAACTAAGTGTTTCATACTCAAATGGTTTCTCTTGTATATTCCTCAACGGTGCTTAGATATATTCTCACAGAAGTCTAACATTAATTCAATTTTCTTGTTGGCACACTTCATCTTTAAACTGTGACAGAGAAAGAACAAATGTCGTCGTACTGTATGACAGTTTTTCACAGTCTCACGTATGGTTTTTGTTTCTAAAGCATATTTTCACAAGGACTGGTGCATTGTCTAAAACATTTTGGATAGATAAAAGATTTCTATAGGAACAGTAACTGGCTTTAGTTGCAATGTTCCAGATCAAAATACTTTCTTTAGACCATGTTAGGTCTTATCCAGGTTTCAAAACCTCCCCTTCATTCACACATACACAACACCAAAAATTTAAGACTGAGCCTCAGGAAAAGATCATCCTTTAATTCCCTGGGCTGCCTTGGAATATGTTAACTGCCAGATTCTCAAAAAGATTTCCCTGAACCCTTTACACATATTGTCCATCTGCATCTCAAATATCCTTGTTCCTGAATCCTGCACCTGCTCTTAGTCCAATGCCACAGATGTTTTTTACCAGATGTTGAAAAAAAAACTTCTCAATTGGCTGCAGTACAGTTGATCTTGTCTTGGATAATTTTCTTTAATTTATTTATTTATTTTACTCAGTTAATTCCATGATTCTTTCATCTACAAATTGAATGGGGGAAAAAATTAGTAGTTCACATGAGCATGCTATGCATGTTTCCAGTTAGAAGACAAGCTAGAGAACTTAAACTGAAGCCACTCTGAACAAACATGCATCTCTCTTTATTGTAAGCATAATAAACTAGGAATCACCCAAAGTTACATTCTTATGAGTGTAAAACAAAACAGAAGAACCAAGAAAGTGTGACTGTTTAAGAGCAAGTTCCAATGCACTTCATAGTAACAAATACGGTTTTTATGAAATGCAGAATTCACTATGGAGAGGAAGACAGTGGCTTTTGCCTGGCAAGAAAGAGAGGGTCATGTCTGAGGAAAAGGATCACATGGAAAACAATCACAAATTTTGGGTTTTGAATGCTCTAAAGGCACAAACTCCTGCTGATCATTTTTCTTCTTGTTTCCTGCATATTTGATCATAAGTTAAATTATAGCATTAACTCAGAGACCGTCATCATTAGACTTCAGAGTCAACAAGATATTGACGTGAAAGAAGTGAATATAGGCCATTCTGAGCTGCTGTCTCCAGTTATTACAGAAGCTAGAGGCAACACAGCATCAATTTGCTGTCAGTCCAAGTGGGGAAGGCTATTTTTGCAATTATATGCTAGAGGCTATTTTTAATGAAGGATTAGAATTTGGAGCACAAGATGACAGCTTCCTAAAACAATAGGGTTTGTTCAGCTGCTGTGAGCCAACATCATTCATCCGCTGAGTCGTGGCCCTGATCCGTCAAAGCACTGGATCTTCAAGGAAACTATTTGCATATTTTTCAGTTTTGTTACTTGAGCACCTGGGAGCTTTTTGTCATGGGCAGGAATGCCACTGTGAAAGGTACTGTATGAACAACCGCAAAACAGCCCTGTCCCTAGCAACTTACAGTCTAAGCTTTCTTCAAGTCTAGGGTTATCTTGCATGAAGGACTTCCTGCATCTCCTAATCCAGTTCTAGTAATGCAGATGTTATGAGATAGTCAGCAAGCAAGGTATTTCTGTCTTCCAAATTGCACCAGTTAAAAAAAACCCCAACTAAACGAAAACAACAAGACAAAAAAAACGTCTGGGGAGAAATTTGAAAATGGCAGCAGGAAATCCTCGCTTGGGCTAGAATACGAGTAGGAAAATGCAACTTACCAGCCTGTAATGCTGAATCCAAGCTGGTATTTTTTGCACTTAAGAATAAGAATGTGCTCTGTAATACTCTATTTTAGAAATTGCGCTCTCTTCTAAGGAGTCTGCAGTTTGGCTTCCAAAGCCACCAAGTTCTTTACTATGTAATTAATTTACTCCATTAAAACATACTGCAAATTCCTTGGCTGAAAGCAATAGTCTTATTGAGGGGGTGAGCTGGATTCTCAGCTGCCAACCCTTAAGCTTAGTGAAGTAACAAAATTAAAATGGGCTTAAATTGTCGTTTTTGGAAAAGCACTGTTTCCCTTGGTGTTTTGGCTCATCACAACACAGACTGTTGACATGCACAAAAATCTAATGCAACATGGTGAGTCAAATTATTTGGCTAGTGTCACTCTGCAGAAGTCTGTCACTGTGTTAATATCCAGATTTGATAGGTTTTGGAAAAATGTCATTGTATATCCAGTATTCAAGCTCTTTCTGCTGGGAGTGTAGTGAAAACTATTAGACTTCTTACGATACATATAGAATACCGTAGCAGGCAATTACCCTGAGGTTTTATGGTCATAACTTACCATGCAATTACAGAATATTACACAGAAATGTCTGCAGATAAATTAAAATAAACAAACTAACTCCACTGTGACTGCAGCTCAACAGGAACTCAAAGTGTCTTACAGTAGCAAAAAAGCACAGCCCTTGTATGCTTAAACAGGAGAGGCAGGAGCAAGAGAGGGATGTGGTTTGTGACACTGGTGAGCAGATGTGGTGTCCATAATCTAAGAAGGAAATGGAAAAAATGGAAAATGTGAAGAAAGCATCCCAAGAGCGACAGAAAATGCTTTGCAACGAGACACTCTTGGAGATCAGTATATTTTATTGAAGCAAGACTGAGAGGTTACATGATTTCAGTATGCAAAAACCTTCTCAGGTAGCAAATACTGTGCAAAACTCCAGAAGAGAGGAGTATAGCAAGAACCCCAAGGCTGAGAAGCTGAAGCCAGACAACTCAGGTCAGAACAAATGCATCTGGTTTTAATGCGCAGGACAGTCATTAAGCCTGGGAATTCTGTACCACTGGAAATGGTAGGTTTTAAATATTTCTTGGCTTTTTCTATGTAAGACTGGTCGCCTTTCTGAAGATATTATTTCACCGAAGTACAAGTTATTTGGGTTCTATATATATAATTTGGGATATGTAATGGTCTGTGATAATACAGAAGGCTAGACGAGATGATCACTTCCTGGCCTTCAACTCTACATGTTCTGGGAAAAGAAGAGATACAATTTCTTACAGCAAGGGTTTTCTCTCTGCACTAAAAGATTCAAATTTAAAATAAACTCATTCTTAAGTTCCTAATTCTGCCCACTGAGTAAAATGGAAGTCTAGGTTGACTAATTCATGTTTGACAGTCTAATATCAGATTAGAAAATTCTGCCTACTAGTAGCCAACAGGATCACTGTCTCACTCTACTCAATATTATATAAACAGGGAATAACAGACAGCCACTAGTCCCAAGAGCCCACATTTCAAACCTGACAAACAAGAGAACAGTATAGCATATAGCATCACGACACCAAATGCTCTGTTAATTCTACAACTATTCCTCATGGAAGGGCAGTGGAGTAGGGACACTACCCTCCTAAGGATACAGCCACCTGCTTTGCCTGCATCACTTTCAGTCTCCAGGGTGTTAGTAGTGCTGCTACACATCAACAAGGGGGAAAAAAGTTACTGCAAATAGGTGGAAGTCGTATCTTTCTCCCAGTATCCACTGGCCAAAGACATTTAATTCAGCCAATAAGTAATTATGGGTTACAAAGGAAAAAAATAACCATACAGTAAAGCATAGTTACCAGTCCAAGTTCAACCCAAATGGGGCATTCCGATAGTATTAATCCAAAAAGGCATCACTGAATTCCCTGGATTGCTTTCATTGGTTTCTGGGAGCAGAACTTAGGGTATTGTGTGCAATCATTTGTTTAACATAAGAAATACGAGATACCTGTTGGCTTGCTTTTTTTTTAATTTAAAAAGAACATAACTTTATGAACAAAATGGTGCTTTGTAAAAGACAGGATATCCCTAAAGATATCAGGTTGAAGATTACAAAATTAAATAGAAAATGTAATTTTTTTTTTACTTCCTTTTACTGCTGAATGACATTTTCGGGCTGAAAGATAGCTTTTTGTCCAACTGAGCTAAACCAATGGCGGGCAGTGAGGAAAATGCACACAGTAGAGAAACATTTCCAAATACAGTTCCAGAATATTACTTAGAGCACAATTAAAAGAAAAGTAAATGCTATCCAATGCGATGCAAATAACCTTGAAGTTGTTCTGAAAGTTCAGTAAACCAAGATAGTAGAAGGCAGAAGGCTTCTGGAGGTACATGTCCTGCACTCAGGGTTCTGATCCCCTCTCATTGAGCACAGGACAGGCAAAGGAATAATGCCTTTGACTGCATGTCATTGAAGCAGTGTTACAGCTCCAGTGGCACTCATACCTCCAATTACTCCATACAGATTTTCCCCAGCTAAGCATCATAAATGCAAAACTCCACAATTGTCTCATACTCCCAGGTTTGTTTGGATGATGCATGATCTAACTGGTTATGGCAACTGAACCACCCCTAGAAACTATGGTTGTTGCCATCTTTCTGCACCATATTTGCCCTAAATGTTTCCTGTGGCTCCCAAATTAGGAATACATTTGGCTGGTGTAGAACCTTTTGATTGGATGTACATTTCTAATGTGTGTGCATGCGCGCGTGTGTGTGTGTAGCATTGACAGACACATAGAAAATTAAAATATAGTAAAAGAGAATTAAAATATACGAAGCTAAACATGAACACATACACACACACACAAAGCAAAAAACCACACGTGCAGAAAGAGATCTATCTAATATAAGAATGACAAAATAGGTTTTTCTACAGAAGCTACATCTCGTATCAGGGTGCCAAATGCAGCCAGTGGCAGAAAGGCAACTTCACAGAGTACCTGGGCCACTTGACAATTCCCTGGAAGATGCTGGGTTCACCCTAAGAGGATATCCAAGGCCTCACATCCTGACTGCAGTGAGTGCACTGCCCCATGCAGTGCCATAGAGAGGGAAGCGTTTGGGAGAGAGGCTTTGGTGAGCTGCATCTGCCCCATCATTCCAGCTGGGGGAGCAGACAGGGTGGTTTGCCCCTCCATACATATAGTGGGCAAACTGCAAACTCTGGCAAATCTCTGCTGGTTCCAGTTGGTTTTGCCTGAGTTCCACCTAGATATTATTTCCTCATCAGACACCCCTGAGCCTGACATGGCATGCCTCTTCTGGGGGTTTTAAATTACAAAACAAGGTACAATAGATATAAAACCAACACAGTTTTATGTCCTTTGAGCGCAAGATTTTCAGAAGAGACTAGCAATTTTGGAAGGCTTCCATATGACATACACATGTCCAGCAGAGACCTCTTTAAAGAGACTCAACTTCCAGAGATCAGGTACTCTTCATTTCCTTAAAGTCTAGTGCCTTTCAAAGATCTCAAGATGAGCATTCAAATTCTGAGAAACCTAAAATCACCAAATTGCTTTGAAACATTTGAGCTAAAAATGTACCTAACTGCAAGAGATTGATTTCAGCTGCTTGACACCAAAACCCAACATTAGCCTTTTCTGAGGCCAAGAGCAAGGCTTACTTTTTCTGATAAAGTGTTCTCCAAAAGGAACTCATTGCATCTGACGGGAAATTAACACAGGGCAAAGAACATCACAAAAGACTATGACCTTTCTCTTATATAAATATTTAATCAGGTACTTGACCTCACCGGATTACAAATTAACAGTAATTGGGACCCAAAAGGTTTCCTTCTCTTAACAATTTTTTTTTCAATTGAACATGTTATTAAATTGGTTCAACTATATTTTTTTTAGTAGAAGGGAATTTGTTACTTATGAAAAATATATTGAGGGACATTAGGAAGACTACCATCCCTCTTACCAGTATTCTGAATCCATGTGTTCCTCTTCTTCTGCACAAATAAAGTCACCCATCCTACCCAAGCTTCACCTGAAGAGATTGCAGACTTGAGGCACAATGTTGTTTGTTCTGGACCCCAGATCCCAGAAAGTAGGCAAGATGCTGAGGGAGCCCTGTTAATATCCTTTTCTCCCTGCGCACGTATGCTACAGAAACAGAGAAACTTCTTCCAAAGCTTTTGAACACTTCCTGAAGCAGCAAAGGATGGATTTTGTTCTAAGCTGAGACCTCAGATCCATTTGAGACAATGATTTTCCAGCCTGGGAATTTTGTTTGCAGCCATCCTATCAAATAATATGCATGTGTCATAAAGATTATAAGGGGATGCCTGTCCGCTCACAGAGCTCATGAGTCCATAATCTGCACTCAAGCAAAACTACCACAGAGATTTCCAAGAGGATTTTGATTTGCCCCAGGCTTTCTGACTCAAAAGAAATGTTTCTTTCTTTTTCATTAGTGCAACAGTCTTCGCTACTTACGTTATATTTTTACCAACAATGCAATTATTCACCCTGCATTTTCAAAAGTTCATAAAGCATACAGAAAAAATTGATATGAAAGGAAACAGCCAGCATGTTTTTGGGAGAGGACTTTTACTGGACATAAAATAATTTGGTTCAGCTGTGTGCAAGTTAAAAGAGAAAAAGATGCAAATACAGTAATTTTGTGGGATTGGTTGCTTTTTCTTTACATCTGTAATTCTAAAATGGCTTTGAAATGACAGCTCTGTGTTAGGACAGAGATTCATTCTTGTTTGCAAAGAGCCATGGACATGTTTAGTGACCTGCCCCACAAGAAAAATCCCTGTGTCACAGTGATGTCTGCCCTCATGAACAAGAAGGGTCTCATCCTCTGGGACTGCACATCTGCAGCTTCTATTTCAGAGGAAGTTACGGTGCACAGCACAGCTCAGTTGCAGCCCTCCAGATCTAACAAAACCTGCTTTGGATGACCAGAGACTGACCTGGATACAGAACTTGAAGAGGAAGCCTGAGGAAGGAAGAGCTCAGAGTGATCCTATCAGTGGCAGCAGGAGGTTGTTTTACCTGTGAGCTGGCCACAGTGTAAGTGAAATGAGCACTCAAAGAAATTACCATGGGAAACAGGCCTTCAGATTAATTCAGCTGTTCTCTAAGTTAACTTCAATGCAAGGGCTGATGGAAGTACAAAGGTGACTTTGAGCTCAGCCTTGACAGGTAAGTACTGGTGACCAAAGAGCCATGTTGGTTTTGAAGCTTCTCAGTGCCTGTTTCTTCATGTCCTGAAGACCAGAAGATCAAGGTCATGCTCACCCTCACCCTGGCAATAGCCAAATCCATGCTAAACACCGGGCCCCTATACACCATATGTGCTGCACCACGCTTGTGCCGGGCTAGCTAATCAGGGGAATTCTCCAGCTCTTTCATAAGGTGACCTTGTAGCTCTAATTTAAAAAAGAACGGGAAATCAGCCAAATACCAAAGTCTAAATAAGTTTTCCTATAAGCACAATAACGAGATGATAAGTTTGTCTGTGAAGTCAATTCACTGGCTCCAATCCCAGAATGTAAACCAGGTGATGTATCTTCACTCCTCTTTTCTGACAGCAGTAATGTTGCCAAAGTCTGTATTTCTGGGCTGTGGCAAACACCTGGTGACTGTTACAGTTCTGTGTCCATTATGGCTTCTCTAGGCTGTTTGCCAAAAATCACAGTTATATGTCGTTCTTTGATTAAGGCCTGTCTCTACATCTCAGATATCTATGCAGACTTCTATGGCTGATTTTTGCTTTTATTTCCAGGGTTCTTTTGTGCCAAGTGTTTTCTGAACAAATTCTTCCTTATGCAGAGAGTGTGCTCTGGTTTGCCTCTGGATATCTGTGGTTAAAGACTCATGAGTTGCTCGCATATGGGTACCTACAAGATTTGAGATGCCCTAGAGTATCCACCACAGCCCCCAGCTGCCACTCTAGTAATACATAGGTCTCCTTTAAGTCCCACATCATTCCTTGTGGATGTTTCGGGTGTTTCTGTGCATCTTAAATGGAACAAGAAGCCTATACGTGGGCACATGAATCAGGCTTTTTATACCTTATGTTAAAACGCATACATTGTAGAAGCATTTGGAAGTTCAGAATTAGTGAACTGCAGTGCAATAATATCTATTCCCTTTCATAACAGTTATGCATCAGTTGTAATACACTTGATCACACCTAAACCTGCCGTCTTTTCAATTAGTTATATGCCTTGAGAGATGCTATGCTTATCCTCATAAATCATGTTTCTTTTCTGATTTTGGAACCTGGAACATATGAATAATATAGATATTACAGTCCAACTTACAGGGATCCACTTAATGCAGTTAAACCAGTCTTTATCTATGTTCACCTTTTATGATACCTCTCTTCATCTGTGTCTAAAGTATGGCTTCACTGGTATGGTTTTTGACTAGTCATTCCAAGGGGTCCTTGTTGATGAACTTGGTCCCTGCATTTTATTTTGCCTTACTGTGATAACTGTCATTCTTGTACTTTTTGTGACTGATCTCCACATGATCCAATGTGAGCGTGACAAGTGTTGGGTTTTATGATTTTCTGCTTATAGTTCATATGACTGCTTGCATAACTCATCCCACATACAGGGTAAATACAGAGCTTCATACATTTGTAGTGGTCATACACTCCATTACAGCTCATTCCAGGTCACCTGGTTGCATGTCATCAAGCAAAGCACATCATCGTGACAGCATGCTTACAATTACTAGTTAATGTCTTAGCTGGGCTTCCACATTCACAGCCTCCTCTTAGCCTTTCCAAAAAGGAATTGCAGTAAGCTTGGCAATGTCTCACCAAGTCCTTTCTTGTGTTTCATAAAAAGTGATATATGCTTAATGTCTTGTCTTTTGATTCTAGAGAAAATCATAAAACTTTCTGTGGCTGTTGCATGTTTTACTTATAATATGCATTCATACACCTGTCCTGTGTCACTGTCATAGCCCTTGAGGCCTCTGCTGTAGATGAGTTAGGCGTCATTCATTTTGTGGTCTATTTCTCTCGTTAGCTTAAGATTGACAATTTGGTGTTGTTCAATTTAAGATTGTTTCTTCTTGCAATTTTCAGTATTCTCCACAATCATTCCTGATGTTCAATAGTGGTGCTGCCCCTTTCTATTATGTCATTCACATGTATTTTCATTCCTGTGAGACCTCCTAGTGTTTGGGTCGTTGTGCTGCAATATGTTTCTGGTGCTAAATGAATTCCAAAAGGCAATCTCAGGAAGCAGCATCTGCAAAATGGTGATTTGAAAGCAAATTTCGAAGCATTCAGTGTCCAGGGGAATCTGCCAAAACCCTCCCTCTGTATCTAATCTTCTGAAGAACTTGGCTTCTGCCATCTCAGCAAACATTTCATTCCTTGAGAGCAAATGAAAATGGTTCCCTTTTTAAATGATCTTGTTCAGCATCTTGTGGTCACTGCAAAATCTAAGACCAATCCTTTTTCCTATTTTTCTCCACAGCTACAAAGAACAAGTCTGTTTTATTGCCCTGGCTGATCCTATGAATGAAGCCATCTGTTGTCATGTTTTGCTACACTTTTATTAGTGCCATATGTAAGAGATTCTGCATCTTCCATTAACTGTACCTTGAATGTCACCAGGTGACTCCTTTTTTCTGCAGGCACTCTTCACTTCACGCATTGGCACATTCACGTCTGGTTCAGGTTTGTTCCCGCAGCTATGAATCTACTGGGCTTTGGCACACATTCCAGTGACGAGACCAAGCTTATGCCCACGGCCTACTTGCTCTCCTTAGTGCATTACCACAACGTCTTGTTTTACTCTTTGTGCCTTTGAACATCAGTGACACTTCACACTTGACCGGGCCTGGAATTTGTCCCTTGCTTTCAGATTTCAGTCTCACCTTTGACTTCCCCAACTTTATACTTTCTTTTGAACGAGTATGTTTCAGTTTCTCTCACTTCTTTCATTTGTGCTCCTGGGCCTAATTTGTGCATCACATGGAGGCCATTTGTGCTTTGTTTTATTGGCCATTCTTTTGACTTTGCAGCATCTTTCTTTGCTGAGCAAATGCACAGCTCGCCTCTGCACACTATTTATTCATTTAATTACCTGCTCTAGTCCGAGTGTTTTTGCAAACACATGGCTTCTTTTCCTTTCTTGATATTGGCACATATACTGGACTTTTTAATGTTCATTCGCATCAGCTGACAAAGCTATTTTTGACCTTTTTTTAAAAAAAAAGTACCTGTATTTCTCCCACAGATCTGTTGGGTCAAATATTTAGTCCGAGTATAAGAGGACTTTCAACTGATCCACCACAAAGTGTGTAGTTTTGAATAAGGGCACTTTTCAATGCCTTAAATTCACAAGGACTGGGCTGGTAGTTTTGAGTCTATGATAAATTACTCTATCATTCCATCTATATTATCGATAATACCTCTTCTAGAGGCTTTTTTTTTTTCCCTTGGGGGAACTTTGATGATCAAATGCCCATTTCTTCCACTCTGCTCTCATGAAAAATGTACTTCTGTCCACCAAACTCAGTCAAAAATTGTGTCCGTCTTCTGTTCTATTTGCCTTTACAGCTTTCATATAGCCTCTACATATCTGCCTTAGCTTTCTCCTTACCTTTCAGCATTCACCATAATTTTAAAACATCAGAGATTTTTATCTACTCCAGGCACTGGCTCTTTAGCAGGCAGAAAAATAAACTTCCATTTTTCTGCTCAAGGAACAGCCTCAGTTTTTGTTTTTGTTTCCGTAGACCCTGAAATAGATCCTCTTGGTGGCCTGCTGATGAAATCGGGGAGCTACTCTAATTGTGTCTCTATGTGATGAAAGTAGCATGTCCCATCCATAAATCAGAAACAGCCCCATAAGCCATCCTGTGAGCGATCACTGCATTTCCAGCCCTTACGACTCTACAGGCAATCACAGAAGATTTGCAGACCTGCCAGCTCTCCATCAGTTTGTGAAAGTTAGACCTAATGAGGACAGGGAAATGTCACACCAGATTACATTTCCCTGGATTTTTTGCCAAATCCAAAGCACTCTGTTTCACTTCCCTGTTCCTCTTACCATTTGTCCCCTTTCTTGGACTCTTAACACCCTGGTTTGCGATGCATTGCACAGGCAGACCTTCAGATTGGTGTGCAGGTACGGCAGACTACTAAATTTGAAGCTGCAGCTGATACGGCAATGTTATACAACAAGCATCACCTGTAACTTTGTACTTTTAGTAATGTATTTTCATGGAAAACTGTGACATTATTTTATAAATCAAATTAAAATGACCATGAAAAATGATGAAGCTGTGTAACAGAAGATTTGAAAGACAAGCTAGCACGTTTGGATCCAAATGGATAGGCAAGTATTTAATATACTGCAGTTAACCTGAGCCAACTTAATACAGTGTGTCCCCTTTTCTCTTAAAACTGCCTTGCCAACATTCCTGCCAGGCTTTATGCAGGACCATTTTTAACCAGAACAAAATTGTTTTGTCTCCTTTCCTACGTAAGAAAAAACCCTCACTGTCATCTCCATGAGTTATTTCTGTTTCTCTTCTTGGGGTTCTTTCTGTTCCACTCACTTCTCTCCATATTGATACTGAGTTTTCCTTTGTATTTGTTATTAGTACACTGATGGAAAGTTGCATACGTGAACTAAAAATAGCTGAGATGTTTGGGTTGGAGTTGATTTTTTTCCCCTGCTTATTGCTTCCTTTTTTTTCAAATGGAAAAATTGTTGTGAAAGTAGTAAACTGTATTCTCAACAAGCCTGGTGTAAGCACTCTGAAGTTCATTCACTTAAAGCCTAATCCTCAGTACTAAACTAGGCCAGTTTATCCTGGAGAAGGACTTGCCACATAGCTTTGGGATTTTAACTGTTATAATGTTCTTCAATAATGTAGCAGGTGGTCGAGGGCTGAAGTATTATATTCAGCCCTTTGAAATATGCAGTGGTGTAGGTTGTATTGCTGAAATGAAAGCGAGCATGTCAGAGGGGTTACAGGGTGGGTGGAGTGCTGTTGTGGTAGGGAGATAATGTTAGGACCATTGTATTGTGTTGAGTTAAAACCTTATTTCAAACTTGGGGTTTCTCTGGTGTGCAGACTATTCTGAGGAAACATACTTCTGATACTTTATTTTAAATATAAATATGTGCATTTTTAAAAAGCCATACTATCCAAAATATGCATGCAGCAATGATCCCAAACGATAATACTGAGGTACTCTAATTTCCATAGAGTGTTTTTCTCTCTTATTTGCTTTTGGAAATGAAAGAAACAAAATTCCAGCTTTGTACCTCAGACAGTGTATTGTCTTTCATGTTTAATTCCTTATTCTCAGGGTTTGACCTTATTTTAAGAGTCAAAATATTTGTACCCAAGCAGAAGTATTAATCTCAAACCAGTCCAATTATCCACCTATACTTTAACACTGAAGAATCTCTGGGTACCTAATTCAAAACCACCCAAGTGACTTAGGCAACTGCATATAATTTCAAGACAGCATTGAAGGATTTGGGGTGTGGGAGGGGGATGAAAATCCCATCCCAAAAGAGGGTGTTACAACCACAGTCAAACTCTAATTTAAATTTAAATTTCATTTAATGTAAATATTTTCAAAAGATTTTGCATTTAACATGTCAATGATAAGTGAGAATTTTCTTGAAGCCGCTACCATCCAGATGGTATAGCATAAGAACAGCGAGCCAAAAAAGGCTTAAAAGCAAAAATATAAGATTAACTGGTCATACATGTTATCCAACAGGGATGAAAATATAAAACTAACACAAATGATGAGAAGTAGCTTTTCGCCAACTCATTACCTCCTTCATGATACTTGAAAAGCATTTTTTTTATTTTGTACATCATTTTATGCCTGATAATTTTCCCATAAGAATTGTGCTTAATTTTAACAGTATCCACAGTCACATCCTTTATGCTAAAAATCCTGCTCCTTCGCATGAGTCTTTCTTCAGTTAAAGTAAAAATATACCATTGCCATGCAAGCAGCCCATCCCACTGTGCATTTCACTTGTGCATTGAGTGTTCTCTGTAAATAAGAAGAAAAACCTACAAACTCTTAGGATCCAAACAATTGTTTCTTTTTACATAGAAACCCAAGCTAAGGTCTAGAATAGGCAGATATTAAACACGGTTAGTCTAAATATACGCCTAAGGACAGCTTTATGGTAATTGTATGTACCGCCCCCTCTGCAGTCCATTGAGTTAAAAGCAAAAACACAAACATGAGGTAAACATGGAAAATGCCATTACAGTATTTTGAGAAAAGCAGCAACCCAGTGTCTATGAAAATTTAATAACCATTGACTTTTTTTTAATTTCTTACTGTGAATCCAGGACAAACTTTTATTTGACAACCATATGTCCTTTAAAAGAGATCCATAAGTCTTCAAATAACCCAGACTGTTCTTCCCTCTCTCTTCCCCCCTCTCTGTCTCTCTCTCAATCTCTCTCTGTCTCCCTTTTTAATGCCCACATCTCCACTATCAGGAACAAATATGATTTCTGATTGAACATCACTTTATTTGCCAGTTCTGTGGTCTTTTCTTATCTTGTTCCACACTTCTCAGGCTTTGTGGTTAAATTATGTATTAAGGTCAATGTCAAAACACGGAAGATCTGTAATCTACAGGGAGCTCCCTTTTATTCGTTATTACAGTGAAGGCTGAGCGCAACTGTCAGGGAGCTTGGGATGTGCTCAGCATGGAGGCTTGCTACACAGCAGGGCTCTACAAAGCCTCTCTCCTTGTTCTCCCAGGACGAACCCTTGATAGATTTACCCAGATAACCCATCTCACTTTAAAGCTCTCTTGTCTCTGCTTCAATCTGAAAGCTGTCAAGTGCACCTATATAGTAATGTCATAAATCAAACGTAAAATGTGTACACTGGAGACACTGCGAGTGTCATGTATTCACTTGTACTTTGAGATCTTCTAAAGTAAAATGGTGTCAGAATAAGGAAGGCTGGGAGGAATGTTTTTTGCCTTAAAAATGACAGAATATGTGAAAAGGTTGGCTGTAAACTTTTTTTTAAACTTTTGTTGTTATAAAGCCGAATTGTGGTTTATCCTAAATTAATCAGGGACAGCTATTTAGTAAACAACAACAAAAAAAGAAGTTGCAAGATATCTATTTGTAAACAATGTGATTTAATGCAAGACCATGTATTGATTTTGTTTCTTTGGTTTTCTTCTTGACAAGCATTTGTCAACACGGATTTGTATTAGTTCCCAGGTTTGTTTATTAAAGACACATCATTCTTTCCGTGAACTAGAAACAATTCTCTTGCAGCAGGAGTACAACATCAAAGAGAGATCCTAAAACAAGATGCGAAGCATGACAAGAAAAGAAACCCTCAATGTGGAATGTACCACTACTGAACTTAATTTTTTTCTTATCCTTAGATAAAGAGAATTTAAATTTTTTATTGGCAGAAAAGGCTTGCTATTTCTTATTTAGTGGAGTCTGCATTTTATTCTTCTTGTGAAAGGAAGGAGTTGCATTTGCGACATCCAAGTTGCCTCATAATCAGATAACTCCTAGAAAAACATCCTAAAGTCTGCAATTCAGACTTTCTTGACTTCAAGTGTTCTGGCATAAAGCATATCTGTTTTGAGGTCAGTTTGCATATGATGCTTAATTAAAGGTACCCGTGGATGATAATGTATTGGGAGGTCATTAATCTATGTATTCCATACTGTATCCCAAACAAGTTTGACAAGTTTACATAACTAATCTGCAAAGAGCACTAGCATAACTTTGAAAGAATTTCACCCATAGAAGCCCTAAAAGAGGATTCTCTCTCCTTTTAAATCATTTGGAAGTGAAAAGTATCCAGTTCAGCTGGGATCCAGAGTGTCTGCTTTCTGGTGGAGGGTGAGGGGAGGCCCAAGAGGTGTTCAGCTCTGAAGACAGATGTGTGAGTCTGAGCTATAAACCAGCTGGTGCCAGAGGTCGCCCCAGAGGGTGCCAGAATTTTTTAGGCTGGGGAACCAGCCCGAACAGGATGTGATACTTGTTTTTTCATTCCCTCTCCTAGTGCTGGCTGCAAATCTCTGCAGCTCCTTCACCAAAGACACCTATGGTCTGCCTAGGTTCATGGAGGTACTTGGATCTCGTGAAGCTATAAAATCATTCATCTTTATTTCTGTGTATATCATGAAATATTTCAAAAGGTACAGGCAATGACTTTCTCCGTAGTCCATAGTACTAACAGATAAAGCTTTGCTATGAGGTGTTACTTTTGTATTTTCCTAATCTGCATCTTTTGTCTTGCTTTCATTTAAAACAAAGGTCTTTCTGCATGATGACATCTGTTTCATCCTCTTTGAATTAGAAAATGGTGCAGAAATGCTTTGCCGTTAAGATCTCAACATGATCTCTCAGGAGCCGTAATACAAGAACATAAAAGGACCATGCTGGGTCAGATCAGACATCCGTTTGCCCAGTATCCTGACTCCATCTTTGGCCACCCAAAGAGCATAGAAACAAATCAAGTAGTGGTACTTCCACCAAACTGCTCACAGCCCACAACAATTCATCATTTAACAACCTCTTGAGACAAAGATGGTATCTTTATATTTAATAGACATCAATGGACATTTCTCCCATGAATGTGTCCACTCACTGCATCACTATTAAAATGTAAGCATCCACAGCAGGAATTTCATAGTGTAACTACACATTGTGTTGAGCAAAGCCTCACTTCACACTTTTGAACAGTTTACCCAAGATCCATAAAATAGAAAAAGAGCAGAGGAACATTGGAAAGCACCTGTCTTAAAGAGAGAGAGGAAGAGGTTAGAGGCTGTCTTACCTTGTTGTCTTCCCCTGGAATATTTTGATTATTCCACGAAGGAGAGGACTTTGTGCTTTGTACTTTGAAGTGCATTTAGATACATAACCCTAATAGTGTTGTTGCGTAGAAAGGCAAAGTTTTATGAGGAGAGCAGTCCCAATCCATGCATCTCCTTTACTAGGAGAATTTTTCCTGTTCCCTCTTAAGTATTTCATTCATTACTGAAGATTAAAAAGTCTGAAAAAAGCTTTTTTTCCCATCATCCTTCAGCCAGATTTCTTCAGGGTGATCCTCAAGTAATGGCAGTATGCTGTGCTACTGAAAAGCAAATGACTGTGATCTCACCAATTGTGTCTCTGCATTGCAGGTTTCAGATCTACTGAAGGAAGCATTGGCTCTGAGAAAGAAAATATCCTGGCTGGATGCTTCACTGTATGAATCTTTGTATACTTTTTTTTTCTCAGATGAGTAACATCCAACTGAGGCTGGTTATTAAGAAATTTGGATTTGTGTGTTGATAATCATGATTTTCCAGATTGTTAAAGTATAGAAAAGGTAGATAGAGCTGTGCTTTTAGGTAAAGGTAAGGTTTAAGGTATCCATAGAAAAAACACTTTTCTCTAAAGCTAGTAATTAGAATTGAAATAATTTCACTTTCTTTAACTGTCCAAGGGAAAAAAAAAAAATCTATGTTCAGATTTTACTCAGCCCTTTCTCACAGAAAAGTTCTTGTAGCTTCTCAAAAGTATCTCTGGGTTCCAAGAGCACCTTGAACTTCTCTGCTTTATGTAGTAACAAGTAGTCTAGCATGACTTTTTTCGCCTTTTTGTTTTTAATAAGAGACAAGTACGTTTGTTGTTCAATGTTCTTCTTTTTGTAGAGGTCGGAGGGTATAGCCTAAAAGCTCATGGTTACATTATTATCAGCAGTAGCTGATCAAGAGAAGAATGAACAGTCAGAAATACAAATCACATTATCATCCACCATCCATATTTTGCACCGTCAAATTCTTTTCAGTGTCAACACTTCTAAGTGGCAGCAACAGTAAAGAAAAGTCCCTGAAACCCCTACAGATTTTTTTAACAGGTCACTCCAGAGATCAAGTTTAGGGCTTTCTTTAAATTCATGTTTTGATATTCTCAAGNCATCCACCATCCATATTTTGCACCATCAAATTCTTTTCAGTGTCAACACTTCTAAGTGGCAGCAACAGTAAAGAAAAGTCCCTGAAACCCCTACAGATTTTTTTAACAGGTCACTCCAGAGATCAAGTTTAGGGCTTTCTTTAAATTCATGTTTTGATATTCTCAAGCCGTTGAGTGTCAGGCTTACCACTGCTCCACTTTACATATATGCTTTCCACTTCACAAGGAAAAGCCACGGTGCATCTGAAGCAAACCCTATCTGAAGAGCCATGAAAATAACTTCTGACTACCAGGCCTAATTAATGCCTCCATGCTGACCTCTACATCCAGCCCATATCAAAAATGTTACAGCAGAGCTGATTCAACATGAACTCAAGATCAGGCAAGACCTAGTATTAATGAATACTAATGAACAATAATTACTGGAACTCTGCCACAGAAAGCCACTGCAGAGACATATGCTAATGGGCTTTACACAACCAGACACAGGACTTCATATCCAGTAAGAAACTTCTGCTAGACTAAGAGCAAAAGGAACCATATGTCACATGCAACCCTGTTTGCACCCATTTTCTCCCCTGCCTCCTTATGCCTTACATCCAGCTTCTGACCCCCATACAGACCAGCTGAGGTCCAGCTCAGTTCTGGTTTCCTTGGCAGGAACAGGGGGTCATTTCTATCGACTTGGTTGCTCGGTTTGCTTTTCTGCTCTTTTTTCTCCCTCAAGATGTGCAAAACATTGCCTGCAGAGGAAAAAGGAATTTTAGTAGGGCAGGTCTAGGTCCTTAATAGTTATGCAGATAATATCACCTGCTAGTGGGTGGACACAATGGGAAGACATATCACAGTATGACATCTGGACCTTCCCTGATATATTTAATGGAAAAATTGCCCTCCAGAAAGATCACATAACATATATTTAAACATGGTGGTGGTCAGTTTGACAAGCCTCCTTCCTTCCGTAATGTCTAATGATGGACGTACTCCACTGAAAGGATACCCTGACCTCAGTGAAAATTGGTCCTGAGACGACCTGGACTTTCTCCTAACTTCTGAGGCCTAATCCTGGCAATAAAAGAATAGTCACAAGAGTAAACATAACATTAACAAGCCCTAGAGTGAGCTGTTTAAGCAATAAACTTACTATTGTGGGCTAGTGCAAGAGGTCAACATGACGAAAGCAATCAGGCTTAGGGCTGGATCAAACATACAAAGTTGTGAGTGTGGGGCAGCATGGAGGAAGAACGTCCAAAAATGAAGATTGAGGAGGGATTATCTATTCATGCCTGGACTCACAGATACTAGATTCACACAAGTGATTCCATAGTATCTGTATTTTTATTGAAGCCTCAGCTGGTGGAATCATTTAATTAGGATCTCAGCTTTCATTTTACTTGGTAAGCAATTTTCTAACCCTGGTGGGTATGAACAAAAGCTTGTAAATATCACCCACATGAACACTAATGGCTCCAAACAGACTGCTAATAAAAAAAGTCTAATGTTCATTGACTTGTTTTAACTCTGTGATTTAGGACAACCTCCTCTTTGTAGTAGACATTGAATTGCAACACTTAGGACCGTGTGCAGGCTGCATAGGGATTGTGCTGAGAGTGCTGACTGCCAAATGATTTGCATTCATCTTCAAGCACAGTACACAGAGACAGTCTCCCCGAAACCCCTCAGCTGATGGTTGTTGCTGGTCATACCTCACTCAGGCTGTTTAACATGCCCTGAATTTGCCATGTGTTAATGGTAGCTTCTGTGCTGAGCCTCATGTCCATAGATATAGAAAGGAGTTTCTGGGAGTAAAAATTAACCACCTCTACAAATTTCCAAGAGGACAGAAAGAAAAGAGAAAGCACAATGACACACAGTATGTTTACCTCTTCGCTTGACCGTACGGTCCCACCCATACTTTTAAAATCTGGGAGGGTTCAACTTTTACCTAGCAAGAGGTGATAGCTTAGATTCCTGGCATAAGGAAGAGAAATGACTGACGTGACAAGCAGCCACATGCTAGGCTCTCTGGGCTTGTGAACACTAAGGAACACAGGGAGCTGTGGTTAGTGCTGCCAGTCATCTACCCAGCCACTGGCTTAGCTGTCATTTAGCACTCTGTCCATTCAGATTTGTTGCTCTTTGTGACTTTTTGGTGTTCAGTTCTTCCCCAAGGGTATTTTCTGTCTCTGATCCTCCATCCTCACCTCTTTCCCCCACCTCTTTCCCGCACTTCTTTCCCCCTCCATTTGCCCCTGCTGTATGCCAAAGTGTCCTAGTAACTCATGCTTCCTCTGGCTTTAGAGTTCACTGTTTGGTGAGTTGGGGATGAAGAGATTTTTGTGTTTTGAGGGGTTGTTTTAGCTGGTGTGTTGACTCAGGAAGAGTGCTGGCTACATCTGCTTACATTTAAAAGTTTCCAGCCAGTTGGACTAGATGATATCTAGAGGTCCCTTCCAACCCCTACCATTCTATGATTCTATGATTCTGGCTAGAATAGAAATATTTCAGGTTTTTCCCCTTTAAATAAAAGCCTAAACTCTACAGAATCTGAACCTACCACATCATCCATAGAAATGCATGAAACAATAGAGAGCCATCCCGTGGGTGAACTGTTTGACATCTGGTTGTTACTTCTGTACTTCCCATCTCCTCTCCAACCTCCTCGATTCTCTTATCCCTGCTGCGTTCATATCTTACTAACTGAAATTGAACTAAACAGGACATCACGATATACCCATAACGGTCAGCAGAACAAGAGGTGTATTTGTCAGCTGTAACTATTTAGGAAAAACATGCACCTGCCAGCCGAAAGACCTCAATACAGTTGACCTTCAGTGTGAAACAGCAAGCAACAGAGTTGTTTTGCTACCACACAGGCAATACATGAAAATCCATATTCCTTGTCCTCTAGGATGTTAGTGGAGTTATCCCATTTCTAGAAGTTAAGGGGTCCTGTACTTTCCTTGTCTCTTGACCAGCACTTTTCTGCCCAGCACTCTGAAACAGCTCTTGCTTATTTAAGTACCTCCTGATATTCCCTGGGTTGCAGAGTTTACAGAAGGGGATGTTCTTTCCCCCCACCCCCACCCCACCCCTAGCAGAAAAGTAATGCTTTTTTCCCTCGTTGTCTATTGTCCGAAAGTAAGAAAACAACTTAACTAAGGTGCCTGGATCTAACTGGATTATGTCTGGAAAAGATCCACAGTATCTTTAATTAGCCGCTACAAGCTGAAGGAAACAAATGCAGTGTCTGTCTGCTTTGGCTGTAGAGCTGGCTGCTCCTCCTCATCTGTTCACCATAACAAAAGCTTTTCTATCAGTCAGCAATTAAGCTGTTAAGCTAGAATTTGATTTTCTTGATCACGCAAGAATTTAATACATTAACATTGTTGGACATCTTCACCAACGTATGCCTTTCTTCCAGGCTTTTCTCATATGATTTTCCTTCCGTTCCATATATCCAATGCAATTCTCAGTACTAATAGGCCAGACTTCAGTAATACAAAGGAGGTCCACACTCTGTGAAGTCTCACAGTTTAATCATAAAACATTGTAAGCATTCATTACCATTTTTCAAGCTATTCAAGACCAATTAGTGAGTCAACATTTAAACACCTGATTATTTCAGTGGAACCAGCAAGTACATCTGATGATAGAAAGTGCTGCTGCCACCAAGGCCATTCACTTGTCAGGCATATAGTCCCACAGTTTGATAATTTATCCTCAGAGCTGTTTGGTGCCCAGGTAGACTTTAAGGAGGTGGGGCTGAATCTTTTGATTTATGAAATTCTAGACAGCATTGGCCTTAAATCTTGTCAGCTGCCCATTTCTGCTAGCGGGGGTTAGGGGGTGGGGTGCATTTGCCAAGACTGTGGCAGCAAAAGTCAACTTTGAGGACAATTTAATTCAATCTACTAGTCACAAGACACAGGTGCAGATTCACTAGAGGACAGACAAGGACAGCAGCTCTCAAACAGTCAAGGCCACTGGAGCATAGACATATTCCTAGTCACATGATGATACAACAACTATATAGCTTTCCAACTAACTTTGCAAATGATAAATTGTCAAACTATATCAGCTCATCTAGTCAAAGATATTAGTCCCTCTTACAAACTTCAACTGACTTGCAGCCTTACAACCACACAGGTACCATAGACATCAACCATTTCTTATCATAACTGCTTTAATATTAGCAATATTCCTGAACTGTGTATCCACATACTTCAGGATTTTTTTTCAAGAGGTGTTTTGGAATTATATATAGTGCTTTAGAGTTCAGTAAGTCATAGAAGAACAGAGTGTTGTGGCAACTTTGATACTACCTGTATCCTTAAGTTCCTTTAAAAATCTACTGCACAGGACTGGAGATGGAAAGATGTGAGTTCAATCATCGCTTGAATATTTTCATATCAACAGTGCAAGAGCCACATATGAGCAGAAACAGATCTGTTTGCACATCAGGGATAAGCTTTGCCAGAAAGATTCCCATCCCACCTGGTAGCTCTTTATTATACCAGAAGACAAAAACATACCACTTTTCTGGGTGAGGCGGGCTTTAAACTGAATGACTTGGGGGGTGGGGTCCAAAATGGCAATAATCATGCCATTGCAACCGACTGGGGAATAAGCAAGGACAATCAGGGCAGCAACAAAGGTTTCTTACCTGCCTC
>VZSC01009669.1:115349-137957 GCA_013398225.1 Steatornis caripensis
CCTAGCAGGCTCGTGATGCAATTTTTATTCATCCCATGAAAGTTGTTAGAAAGTTAGCACATAGTACCTTTTGCTAAATAAACCAAATGAAAGAAAACCCATTATTTTACTACACTTTTCTGACAGATACAGTGCAGTAATGGGAAACTTTTTCAGCAACTAATCTGTATCCAGCATAATTACAATGTTTAATAGTTTAGTTTGGACATATTTGTTACTTAGCTCATTATCTTCCTATAAACCTAGATCATCACATTTAATGATATTTCAAAAATCGTCCATCCGCATTGAAAAGTTTTGAGCAACAGTGTTTCTCTTGCTCTTTCAGTACCTTTGGATTCTGTTGTTTGATTAGTGGTTGCCCTGTCCTCGTTTAAATATGGTAAAACACTCACCTCTTCTGATTAGCAGAGTCTGCTATGGAAAGCCTTTGTGTTGCACTTTCTACTGATTTGTACTGTATTACACGAAGATCCAAGTATGTGTCTGCTCTTTTCTATGGAACTCATTTATCTTTGATGGTCAGCATCACATGTGCATTTGGTGTCAAGTGTTGGAGAGAGAAGCAGGCACAGAAATGCCTCTTCTCCTTACTCTTAATTTTTGTACTGAAGGGAATGTGGATTCAATGCCTAGCAATCGCCTTTCAAGTCAGCAGCAGAACCACAGATAATTATCAGAGTTTGGATTTGAAAACACTGTGCCAGACAAAAGGCTTCTTGACAAGGCTGCCTCTAGGGGATGGGAAAACGTAGCGGGATGAAAATCACAGTGGCCTAGTACAATGAGAAAGAGTAGTATACAACCAGTTCTTGGATCAACCTCCCATAGTGGTTTCAAGATACTGTTGGTACCATTCCCCATCCATAGTAGGGGAGGGTTGAATAGGTGCTCAGGGTCTTGCTGTGTCAGCATTTCTAGAGTTTCTAAGAAAGCAAAAGGACTTCTGGCCTTTTCTTCTGCTGATTATCTTTCATTTCGACTGATTTCAATGCAAATAAAGGGCTAGAGCAGTAGTTACTGTACACGTCCCCCCTTCCAAAAACATAGAGTAAAACCTGACTTACTGTGGCGGCCAATAGCTCAGGTGGCAAAACTGAAGCCTCCAGCATCCCTTTATCACTGGCACGTCTTCTGTGCTAACTGGCACAGAATGTGGCAGTTCTGTGCTGAGCAAGTTGTCCAAGAAGGGAAGACGAGGTGAAAGACTATGCTCAAAACTATGCTAAGAAAAAACAGCTGGACCTATTTCTTTTGTACATGCTGAAAATCTTTTGAAGAGTGGTCAGGTGTGTCTCTCTGCTGAGAGACAGTGGAGCTGAAATCACTCAGGTGTCAGCTGTGAAACTTTAGTATGAGCACCCTTAACACCAGCTCTATTAACAATACCAGCTTCATGGGTCAAACTTCAAAATGGTACACCTAGTTTTTTATCTAGCAGTCTTGGACTGCCTCAGATGAGCACTTGTGGAGTAATGCATGGTAGCCCTGAAAGGGACACAAGGCACACGGCACGTCTTAATGATTCAGAGGAGTCAACGCTGGCGTCTCTGAGTGGAGAATTGAGCCTACAGGCTGTAAAGCACTATCAACATTCACCAATACCCTGTTCAAAACACCTAGTTACCTTGGAAGCATATGTGTGGGCAACATACTGTAGTCAGCATAATCCGTACCAAAAGCATAATGCCTGCAAAGCACCTGGGTCCCAACCTCCAAATTCAGCTCAACAGCTCCATCACAGCAAGGCTAGGAATGGTTGGTCTTCCTCTGGGATGAATGGGGGATACAAGTTGTCTTTATTCTTCCAGCATTGCCTGCAGCTTTCTTGGCTGTGTGGCTGGGTTTGTACCTAACAGAACTTGTAACAAACACTTATCATCCCCCCAAATCCAGTTGACGTGGAGATGGTACAAAACTCTCTTCAGTTTCAGTCCTTCCATCCCTGAAAACAAAATCACGTTTGGTCTTAATGGACAGTCAACTAGAGGCAATTAAGGGGGAAGGGTGCATCCCTAGCTCACTGATTATGACAAATGGACCAGATACTGGGAAGTTACTCTCAGAGGAGAATGTTGAGTTCACATGAGGCAGAAGGTGGCCTTTTGGGAGGGAAATGTTGGCAACCCTAGAATCTGAGTATTTCCATCTCTTGAAGATATTATCTTTCAGTGTGCAAAAACAATGAAAAAAGAGGAACCAAAAGAAAACACTTTTCCCCTATTACGGAAGTCTGATAAAAACTGTTCTTTCATCTAGCATTTGATACTCAAATGCACTTTCCCATTCACGGTTGGATGGAGATTTTTTTTCAAGTTCAACCCTAATTTATTTATCTTAAAGCAGGCAATGTACTGTAATTTTACAATAAAGGACTCCCAATCAAAGCTTACCTTATCCAGAGGTAATTAATACAAAGATTGTTGAATTAAAGATGTGAGTCTTGACACTTTGGCGGGGGGTAAGGGACATGGTCTCAAAGGCCCAAATTATGCCTGAAACAGACCAATTAACACCATGTATCTTCTTTTATGTTAACTTCAATTAAGGTTTCTTAAATTTTTTAAAGTTATTTTCTTCTTTACAATCTCAGAATGTCAGAAATGTACATCAAAGAAAAACACTTCAGTGTGAACACCATAGGTAACGCTCATTTGCACACAAATCTGCATATTGCAAAGTAGCTCAGAGCCCATTTTGCATGAATTATTGCCGGATGTGAGTCAATGAATTAAACAGCTAAAAAATAACAACCGTCCAAGTGGTGATAAGCTGCACCTACTTATGTTGACATAATGAATTTTAAAAAAAAAGGCACGCCAGAAATTGAGTTAAGTTACAGTGGAAATAAACAGGTGATTTAAGATATGACACTAGCCAGGCCTGTGTATTCCAAAATATTTTTCAAATTCATTTTGCTTATCATGATTCACAGTTTATGACTGAAAAGGATATTCTATTTTTTTACCAGATGAAACAGAAATGGATAAAATTTCACAGTCTTGTCTCTCTTGGTTTTGACAGGAAATCCATCGACTTTTTTTTCAGTGTTACATACAGTATGTACCTTTTATTCTGCAGTCATCATTCTATAAGATCAGCTTGCCCTTGCACAATTCCTCTTGCAAGATGCCGTATCTTCATTTGCCACCGATTTGCCAGAATCTCATTCTTTTTCTTGTGCCAGGACGAGCAATATATTTCTGAAAGTGTCACAGCAAAAAGAAACGCAGGCTAGCATGACTACTACAGAAATAACCAACTAAAGAAAGAGTTGATTCTTTGAAGAGCTAAATTTTAATCACAATTAAGTCATCAAATAAAAAGCAGAAATCCAAAGGTTTTCAGTGTAAAGTCTTGTTTTTCAGAGTCAAATCTATCCATTCTAGAACCTGTATGTGGCTCCCACTGACTCCAGCGTGCTCATTCCTAATAAGAACAGGCTGCGAACAATAGATTCCTCTGCTGGGGCCTTTTCTTTTCTCCTTCACAAATTCTCCACATGTGGAGCAAAGATACTTTTTATTCTGAGCTTGTATGCTCTTTGTAATTGTGTGACTGATTGCTTTTATGAATATATTTGGGTTTACGGGTTTTCCACCAATATTCATAATGAGGGTTCCACAGGGCTTTCACCATTTAGAATTCAAAACCCAGAATGTGTGAATGGTTATATGTGTCACTTGGCAGGCTGCTTCTCTCCTGGTCAGATGACATCCCTTTTATAAAGGGAATGGTAGCTTGAGAAATCTGAATTTGACTGCATTTTTCAAAAAACAAAAAGGAGATTTAAGGAGAAAGTGATAAGTAGGAATACAAAAATTCTGATTGCACGTAAGGGGAAAATATTCCACCGTGAGAGTAGTTATGAATGGGAACAGGCTGCACAGAGAGGCTGTGCAATCTGTCTGTCCTTGGAGACATTCAAAACGCAACTGGAAAGGCCCTGAGCAGCCTGATCTCACTTGGAATTTAGGTCTGCTTGGAGCAGGAGGCTGGACCTCTGTCCAACCAAATGTCCTCCAGAGGTTCCTTCTGGCCTAAATCTGTCCATGACTCTAATCTGTGACTCTATGGTCTCAATATTAATGGAAAAAGGATTGCCAAAAATTGACTGGGCCAAAAGCCTGATATAGTTAACAGTAATATCTACATTTTCCCACATATTCTCTCTGCTCTCCTAATAGCTGTCGCACTCACTACAACATTTAAGACATTGAGAGCCTGAAACGCATTCCCAGAGCAGAACTTGGGTGTTTTTGTGAGTAGCAAGTCTACTGTGGGTTGCACTTTTCCATAGTTTATTACATTTATTATAGTAATTATAGCAGCTTGTCCTTTAAAGAGCTTTAGGAGAAGTGGAGCATGACTCTAGCTTCCACTACATTAAAAATGGCTTAATCATTCCCAACCACCATGGGAACAAGTAATGGTTAAGGTCAAATGCAGGTTTTGTATGCACTTTGCTCTCTAAAGACTCTCAAGAGTTTGGAAGTTATAATAAATTTTACACCTGTATTACCTCCATCTATTTATGTTTGTGATCACAGGACAAAAAGGGGGGAAAAAAGGAAGAAGAAGAAAAAAGCCAGCTCAGCTCAAACTGTAAGGGCTCAGATTCCATCTGGTTTAGTTCATTTTTTCTCTGAGATATCAGTATTTTTTAAAGACCAACTGTGATAAAACTTATCTTTGATCAACAATTCTGAAAACACTGGCCCTTGGCCAGAACTCATCTGTTTCTCAGTTTGGGCTCAATTCAAAAGTCTATACTTTTTCATTAACTCTGCCATGAAACTCCTAAAGAACTGCAAGGTCCAACAGGAGGGAACCATCCTGTCAGGGTGACAGGCGAATTGTGCTACCTAAGTGAGCCTTTTCCTAAAATCAGTCACAGAGTCTCATCCTTCTGAGCATCCCAAGACTCACTCATTGGGATGAAAGAAAACCTTATTTGATTAAGAGTGAATTTTGGCCTTAGTAAAGGAGACATCCTGACCTCTTCTTGATTTAAACCAGAAAAAATCAGCCCGCAATATGAACATTTTTTTCCTCAGCTGCAGACTGAGAAGAAGAAATTGGTAGATGGCATTTAGCTGGCTGATGGGATTGCATCAGCAAGTTGGTCTTTTCAACAAAAAGCCTGTGTACAGACATTCAGCTGCGAGGAATGCAGGTGATCTGAGTGCTATGTTAGGACTGATAGTGTCCAAAAAAGCTTGGAATCACCGGTTAAAACAATCACCATTACTACAGAGAGAAGGGAGTGTCCATTTAGCACCTTTTCAGAAGAACACAACATTTGACCAGGAGGCCCAGCCTCGTGTGTTTTATCACCATAACACTGAGCATGAGTCTAACTCCTGCTCATTCAACCTCAAAGAAAGCAACAGAGCTACAAAAAACAAAAAATGCTCTATCCTTCTTATGCACTTTTACCCTGCCAGGACATAAATAGTAAGTATAATCTATGCTACCATCAGTCATCTGCAAAAAAGACTGTAAGAAGGCTGTTGGGCAAGTAGGGCAATCTCATACAGTATTGTACCAGGGCAGGGTAGTAGAGAAAGGGCCAGCTAGCTGCGAATATTCATTTAGGGACAGGTTATTAAAGCTATTTAAGCACCTAAACTCCCATTAGAAATAAGCTGTGAGGCACTTGAATTGGTGCATTGAAACCTCAGGAAAACACTGAGCGCTTTAATTTATGGCCAACCCCTTATAAACAGAATTGCAGAATTCAGTCTGCAAACATCATCGTGAACCAAACCCTACAGAATTCTCACAATTATTACTATTAGGCCAAGTAATCATCTCCAAAGGTAAATGATGGAAGCACTGTTACTTGAGTTATTTAAAGTTAGATTGGACAATTCTCAAGGGAATATTTTTGGGGGAGAAAGTGGGGACTTTGTTAAGATTAAACTGAGGCTATAAATAGGAAGACATTAATGCAGTGCAGCATTACTGAAACAGGAATGCTGTTTTATGGGGTTTTTATAATCTGAAACTAGGGAAATTCTCACTTCCCACAGCAGTCTCCACCATCTCCAATTGCTCCTATTACACTGACCAGTAATAACACCCTGTGGCTTTTCATTCATTCTGCAGTGCTGTAACTTCTACCTTTCTTCTCATCAGATGTCAGAAACAGGGAGATCTTGTGCCTTTCCTGTGAGCCTGTGTGTGGCTTTTGATTTCAAGGTTTACAGCCCACATGCACTTTGTTGATCCAGTAGGGCTTGGTTCCTGAAAGCAGAAGTCTTAGAGCAATATGGTAAAAACAAGTGCCATTTGGCACCTCTGTGCTGTACCTCTAGAATGAGGAATGCATAAGAGAGTCTCCAGTCTCTGCAATGAGGAGAAGGTACAGATGTGTTACCCACCCATTTAAAAGTAGGCAGCATTTCAGTCGTACTTTAATAGTCTTTGGAAGGTGTCATCTTGTCTTCCACGTCGCAACATACAATTTGATTCAACTAGCTGGAAGAATAAGTTCAAGGTTAACAAGATGGACATGTGGAAATTTTGGGGTGTCTCCTCAGCTCCCTGTCATTGTAAGAATTTACATGTATGGAAGTCAAAGTAGCGGTAGAAAATGTTTCTGGATCAGAAAAGTCTGTGGTGTGTGTCCCCTATCTGAATGTAAAGACATGCATGATGTACAAAGCACAGAAAAGCCAAATTTTTCAGGCAGTATATGCTATCCACTAGGGCAGGATTTGAAGGGAACCTCTATCAACAGGAGAGTTGGACAATTTGAGCAATCTGTGCATCCATTTTTTCTGTCTCTTTTGGTTTTTCTTTAATTTAGGGTGACTACTTCCTTTGCCTGAATTTTGCTTGTTTGTTTCAAGAAGAATTACTTCTGCCTTGTCAGTTCAATACAGAGGCAGGGAAGATTGTAGAAGGTGCTTCTTCGTCTGTTGGATTTCTGATTCTGACCCATAACATTGTTACAGGCACCAACATACGGTACAGTTTATAATTGAAACAATCTTTCCTTCAAGTGCTCTCTTCAAATGGGGTTTATGTGCCTGTCAATATGAGCCAGAGTGGTGCGTATGTGCACCTCTGAGATCCACAAGCTTGATTCTGAATTCACCAAGAAAATGGGACGTGACACCAAGCACTATGTGATTTTCAACCATTTCTGACCCACCTGCATGTTTGGCTTGTCAGGACCATGCGATTGTGTTCTCCACCAGCTCCTAACAGCCCTGCAAACAGCACTTGGAGTGAGATCTTGCTTTTTTCCCCTTAGACTTTGGTGTGTAGGTTTAAGACAAAGCTGAGGAAAATGTTCCACAGGCACATGCACTAAAGCTGGGCAGATAGCTTCAGGAGGCTGGGTGGCATGCACACATGCAAACAAACATACTTGAATGCACATAGGAAAACATTCAGCTGGCCTAATTCCCATCCTGCTCTCGGCCATCTTTCTTGTAACGTTGCTACGCTTGTCGAATTTTCCTGCGGGAATAGCGGGTGAGTTGTGTGGACAGGTATGTGAAATACCTACAGGAGTGCTATCAAGAAAATCACTGTTCATGAAAATAAATAATAGCAGCACTTCCGCTCTCCCCATGAAAGCACAAGGGGACACATTGTGAAATGTCAAACTGTTTACTAGTTCTTGTCTCAGTTCTTGCCATAAGTCCCCGCTGCTTCTCACTGAATACTAGTCCTTTTTAAGAGTTAAAAAGATCCTTGGTACTGTGGCATTCCAGAAAGCACAAGCCATGCTCAGATCCCTCTTCTAGCGCAGTTAACATCTTTCTTCTTCTGCATGAGCGACAGTATTTTACTGCCGCTCACACACGAGAAAATCCCAGCACCCCCAGCACTGCGACAAGTAGACCTTCAGAGACCAAGGCCCACCCCTTCCTACCACTGCCGTGTGTGGCCTTTGGTCTTAAAAATGCTTTCCTTTTGCCATAGTCACTATTTGCTTTAAGCTATAATTTCACATTAGACTTTTGCAAAGAAAAATGTCCTCCTAAGTATTGTTTAAGCACCCAGGGTGAGGTAGATTCAGTGCACACGATGCTACGGAAATTACCGCTGCCCTGTTTCAGCCATTTGCAGACACTACACACGGAACTGCTGGTAGCATCTCAGCAGAATACAACAAGAAAGCCCGGGAATCACCCAAATCAAAGAAATACAGACTTTTCTTTTTTCCCTTTCTAAAAGAAAACTTCTAAAATGCAAAGACTTGCATTTCACTTCCCCTCAATCTCATACATGGTTCAAGTCCTTTCAGGAACAGTAACTTGATTTTAAGTGTAAGAATGCACAGAGCACTTCCTCCCCGTGACCTGCACATGCAGACATGCCACAAGACATTTTCCAAATCCCTGCTGCTGAACCTGGTTTAAAACCAACATGCAGACAAACAGCAGAACACAGGCTACGGTCGCTGTCCACATTAACAGCTTCTCGTTGAAGGCAGAATTAGCAGGAAGGCGTTTCCCCGTTGAAAAGAGCTAAAAGAGTCACTCCTGCGTCTTCTCCGACACAGACTCTGAAACACCACTGTGTGCCCGTTCTGATCACCTTTTTTTCAAGTGATCTGTTTGAAGAGTCTCTAAGTTCAGTCAAATACAGGCCCCCAGAAGAAAGCAAACTCGGCCTATAATAACAGAGATTCAGTGAGACAGCTTAGCCCTGCCCAATGTATTAATTTTTCCATTTCCATTCAGCTTTATGGCCACATATTGATTATTTCTCATGTTTCTAATAACGTACATTTGTAGCATAGATATTTTCAGAGCTGCAATTTCTGCCAGGACAATAGTACAAGGAAAAAGAAATTCACACAATTGGCAGCCTAAAAATATTTAAGTCTCACAAGAACTTGTTTAGCAGTGGATATTGGTGTCAGTGTTCAGTGTCATGGCTGTGCTAGGACTTTGAACAGAAAACTGTCTTATGGGAGGCTGCCTTTGTCAATATCATATGATCTGGCAAATTTTACATGTGACCTTTGGAAGGCGAAGGTAGGCTTCCGAAAGACCGTGTTAAGAAATTGAAGCTCTTCCTGGAGGCTGCCTAGCCTGTTTATTGTACTGCTAACACTCAGTCCCCTCAGAGGATTTTAATTTGACATTTCTCAGCTATTCACTGCTCTTCATCCCACAGTTCCTGTACAAACTTGAAATTATAAAGCGAAAAAAAAAATCCCAGGTTTATTTTGTAGTATCCTGGAACTTAGATTCTTTGTTGCTTTTTATGATACTGTGAAAACCTGTGTGATGGGTGACTTCTGTGACAGAGAACGTCGTTTTTCCACAGTGCTGAGCAGCCTAGAAACGAATGTCAGCTACAAAGAAAGGTGCAGTAATTAATTAAGTCCTAAAAGTCGTTGGCTTTTGAAATAATATGCTTTCTATAAAAGCTGTGTAGCAGAAGGTAAACTAACCCACAGATGACTGTCCCAGCCAGAGCTGTAACAGCAAGGCTGCTTCTGCAATTCAAGTATCATTCTACTCATTGTGTTAAGTCTCTTCTCAACATGTTTTGGATAAAACAGAGTCATTTTAAAGCTGCAAATAAGAAAGGTAAACATAAATATTAAATGGGTGTGAAAAGTCTTCTGTAATTACTTTCACTTTTACGTTACAGTTATTCAATGTTTATGCACAGCACAAAGCAGAGAGAGGAGGGAGGTGAATACAAGGAACATCATTGCTTCTGTTTATCCAAGAAGCCCAAGGTTCATGCTATACGCTTTAACTCTTTGAGAAATAAGTCATGAAATAAGCACAAGAGAGAAAACACTCATGACTCAGTTTAGGTCAAAAACAATAGCGTACTTTCAGTCTCTTCTTACACCAGTTTGCCAGTGTTTCCTTGGCATGATGCTTGCATGTAATGCAGTTAGTAAAAAGAGATCTGATTCAACACTTCTTCCTCTCCTGCAGACACTGATATCTGAGAAAAGCCCCATCAGGTCAGAAGGACAACTTACAGTGCAAATAACTACCCGAGATGTCAGGCAGCATGAACAGGGGCTCAGCGAGAGATTCACAGATGAGTTACATCTAAGTAATTAGGAATCTCTGTGTCTTACAACTTTTTTGCTCCAGTGCTCTCCCAGGACTGCTGGCAATATTTTTGCCTTCCAGGTAATAGGATTTAGGATGGAAAAAAAGCAAAACCGATAATTTCACTTTTTCCTGAAGTCCAGTTAGGTCTGATCAGTTCCAGAGAAATAAGTCAAACAAACTGACAGTGCAAAGAACAAATTCAGTATTATAATGTATTGAAATGCTGATTTAGGTACCGTATCAGTAGATTATACTGTCATCTAGTGGCAACTACTTAACTTGCACGCCAAAATACTGGAGACCAGTCTACGGACTGCAGATACCTACCAAGGAATATTCTCTTGACCAGCTTTCTAAAACAGCCAAACAATCAGAGACGCTTTCAAGGAATATCACCATAATAATGAAAGACACAGACACACGTTGTGGACTTGATCCTCCTGCATGCTTTGAAAATAAAAGGCACCTTAAAAACTATCTCAGAAGATGCATAAGCCACCTAAACTTACCCTACTTCCTGAATAGTGGAAGGTGAAAACCAGGAGCTGAAAGTCAGAGAAAAGCCAGAGCCCTCTATCACGATGCAAAGGAAAACATGCAACTCCCTAGCACATCACATTAGGGACGAGCTGGTGATATTTTACACTTTTTTTATAGAAATGCATTTTATTGGGATGTCACTGACATAAGAATGCATAAAGCCAAATATTAACTTGGAAATAGATTTAGCAACAAAGTCAAAGGAACTTCCAGATGCTCAGAGAACAGAAATTAATGGAAGGAAAAGGGCAAATTCATCACTAGATGAATGAGAGAAGTGGTTTAAGCGTGATTAAGAACCCACAGGCCTGTTTAAGAGCCACAATTCTAAGTTTTCACCCCATTCTAACATAAAACTGCCCATAAAATACATGATTAAAGGATTGTTAGAGTCAATTCACTATTGACAGAGTCAGCCAGATAGAGTGCAGTGGCACTGAACAGTTTATCGGGCTAAAGTACTGACCAGCCTGCTCAGAGGAAAACATCAAAGCACAAAATTCTACACCCCATCCCACCCCCCAAAAAAACCACCCCACCACATTCTGGACTGGATTTAAGATCCTCGTAAGGAACTAATGAATCCCTTTAAAGTAGGTGGAAGAAACAGTAGTTTTCAATTTTCTTATGTCACCAACCAAAGCAAACAGGCTGGAGTATTCTGCTGTCTCTTATTTTTCTGAAGGACGGTGCAGATATGAAAGAGAGCCAGAAAAGAAGTCCAAGGAGAAGGAGACAGAAAACAGCAAAGAAACAGCAGGCTGAGCCTGAGCAAACACTGAGGGATCGGCCCATGAGAAAAATGGGCAAGACCTATGGGGCCAGATGCTGACTGAAAGTCGGGAGTGTGGACACAGATACTGTGTATTGCTCTCCAGTTCATTTTGGTGTCCAGAGACAGGGATGGATAAGACCTGGGGGAAGGCAGGATGCACAGTCCTGCAGCTGTGACCTTGTCCTGCAACAGAGACCCCCTGCATCCTTCTCCCATGGCTCTACCTGCCCAGGGAAACAGGTGTTTGTAACATCCAGATTTGCACCCAAGAAGCAGCCGTTTCTATGCCTACAATACTACAGATTTAACCAACCCTTTTGGACAAGAAAAGTGTCATGACTCTTACAGTCATGTTCTGCCTGCAGCACTGTGCCAGTGTAAGCACAACTCGCATATAAAGCGTCTGTGTAAGAGAAAACAGACACGAAAAAGTTATTTCTAGCCTGCACGAAGAAGGCAGTCTTTCAGAAATGCTGCTGTTCTTGGTTGTTTGGGGCTTTTTTAAGGCAGATGTTTACACTGTAACAATTTTCCAAACTATTTTATATTCCATTTCTTGCACATCCTGATATTTTGTTCGCTTGTGTGGATTGCTGTGGGAGAGATACTAGTATTTGCTGGACTAGACCTTTGGGCTGGACTTGTGCAGATGTCCTGGTTGTGAAATCCTGCATACTCCATTATCCATTACCCATCTCCCAAGCCATCCAGTTCTCCAGTGAATTCTCTTTTTATAGCTGTAACAAATAAATTTTCTGGCTTTCACAACTCATGAGGAAAGACAGTGTTCCCTAATTTATTTATACTTATATTTTTGTAATTTGCACAAATGAACTGACCTACAGGAAGGGATTCTCAGTGGTATAAATACATGTTATCACAAAGAACACATTTGTAACAGCATTAAAGAAACTTCAAAACTAAAAAGCATTTTGATTGCAGCAGGCCATTTAATATGCATACCCCTCAACGAAATTAAGCTACATTAGCTAATCAGTGAAGAAATAAGAGAGGCAGTATCTTGGTGTGAATTAACAATGCTGGCTCTGAAAGACAGTTAATTGAGATCTGAAACAGGGAATTACAAGAAAGAGCCAAAAATATTCAGAATTAGCACATGTTTTGAAGTTTGACAGAACTTCCACTTAATGAAAAATTTCTTATCTTTTAGGTAGAAAGGCATGACCAAAAAAACAACACCAAGGGACAACAATTCATTCATCTAACTGCGGCTGTAGGTCAGGTTTACAGAGGAGAAAGCTGAGGGCAAATGGGGAGGCAATTTTTTTTTTTTTCCTAAACCTGTATTAAACAGTTACCGCTACCAGTACTCACTGCCACAAAAGCAGCAGTCTTGAACAAGAAACTTCTGTGCTAGGCACAGCACTGGAAGAGACAGACCTTCCTCAGACACCGTTCAGGAGACAACAGATGGATGGAGACAGACCACTGATTGCAAGGACATAACGAGCATGCCGGGGGGACCGCAGTCCCAGAGCATGGGCAACCCAGCACCTCTCTGGGCTTTGAGAACAGCATTTAATCAAGGATCCTAAACCCCTCCACAATGGGATAAATAGATGGATGACCTTCACTTCATAGAGGGTAGGACAATCTCAGCAAAAGTACTCCCTGAACAAGCACATTCTATACGTACAGATGATGAACACTGCAGTGCTTTTGGGGACCCATTTCGGGGAAGCCTGTGGCACCCCACAAAGGTGCCTCACTGTCCAGATATAATGTTCAGAAACCAAAAGCCCTGCAGCATAAGCAGCCACTTGTGCACACGTACATCTCTTCAACATACTGCGCTCTGTCCGGCCCGTGACAGAGCAGAGGACTGACTCGAGTCTGCCCATTCCCAGCCACTTGCTTTACCTACTGAAGACAGTAGCTCTGCAACACATACTCCTCTGCTATAAGCTTATGGTTTAAGACACATTACTAGATAGCTTCGATTTTAACTGCTGTAACAGTACAAGCACTATATTTCTAGGGGCCAACGTAATGTCCATTTTCTATGCTCCGATAATCTTGTATTGATTACACATTGCACTTTTTCATTGTTTTTTATATAACAAACTCTCAATTAGCCAGGGCAATGGGGGAGGCTGGAGACAGAATAACCCAGATAAAGCAAGAACATGGGTAATAGAAAACAGATGTAAATTAGGTCACAAGAACAGAGTAAATACATATAACTTTGAAAAAGTTCATATGAAGAATGAGGCAGTAAACATAATGAAATGAGGTGGCAGGGGGAAGTGGTTAATCCTCAACTCAAATAATCTTCATGCAGCCAATCAGAAGTTGATTGTCCATGTTTACACCTGCAGTAAGCCCCGCTGCTGCTCTTCTGACCAAAAATTCCAGCCTGCTTAGGCCTGGGACTGCAGCAACTACGGGGAAAAATGAAATTTGATCTGTCTTCGTGAGGGAGATCCAGTCTCTCATGGATATAGAGGTAATTAGTGAAGGTGGAAATCATGACTGGTACCTAATGCTTTGCAGATCATAGATTTCTAGCAGATCACAGACCTCTGGAGGTGGAAACTAATGGAAAGCAGCTCTTGGGCTCCACATAAATGCACTTTCTTCGAAACATCCTCACCGATTGCTGGACTGAGACAAATTCCAGGCTGGCTAAGCAGCCATTGTTTGTGCACTTCTACGAAATCAAGATGTGCTTTACTCCCTCAAAACTTGTTAAGAAAAAAAAAGATCTTTAATTCTCCTGCACAGCAAACAAGAAACTTTGCCCCATCTCTTCACACTACAGATATGAGTTCCTCTGTCCTACAATTGCAGTCGCAGATAGGTTTTTGTGCTCCAAGTTTTGTTCTAACAAAGAAGTAAAAGCAAGAAAATCAGAAAAGCCATGGAGATTTTATGATGTTTTGAAAGCTGCTCTGAAAATCTCCCATGCTAAAAAGATACTATGTGCCATCCAAACTCTGGTCCCCAAGGCCATACCCGGAAAACAAGGTCAATGAAGACATGACTTCAGAACATAGCACGTGTTTTCAATACCGACTGAGAAGGGCAGGGAACAAGTGCCACAGCACCAGTGAGTCTGGAAGATTTTTAGAGTTGGAGGTTTCTGCTGCAACATAAAAACTTAATTCAAGAGGTCCTTCTAGTTTCTGACCAAAAAAAAACTTGTTTATTTCAAAAGGTTTTGGGTGTTCTTGAAGAATCAGATTTATTTATTTGCACTGCTGCAAAGAGCTTCAGAGAAAAACTGGAAATCTGCCTGGTGCTGGATAAAATCTCATAGAATTTACAACAAAATCGGTAGTGACAAATGCATTCCAGTCTTACAAACATGAAACTGAAGCCTCAAATTACACTGAAATCCCATGATAGAGCTCAACATTCAATTTACATTCCTGAACCTGATTTAATGCCTTACCTACAAATATCTTTGTCTTTTAATTGTGCCCATTTACTTTATAATTTGCCTCATTTACAAAGGTTATTAAAATTGACAAAGTAAAAACCGACACAGTTCAAAGCATGAAATGGGAGAAAAGCAATGCAATCTTGGGTCCAGTGCAGATTCCTACAGCCTAACTTCCGTTGAAGTTCACCAGCACAGGAGTTCCTCTTGACTAGGTACCAGTGATGGCCTACAGCCAGCCAAGGGAGACCAAATAGCACTCACCTGGCTGAGGCTGGCACAAAACTAATGTGGCCGCAACTGGGTGCTGGTACATCAAGACTTGTCCTCCCTTAGACAACCTCTCTTACAAGAATGAATGATCTTGAACAGAAATATCTTAGTTACAAGAAAATTAGTAATGGCAGAGATGAAGCAGAAACACAGACAACATTAATACAAGCCATACGTATTTAAAATTTAAAATTACTTTCTTAGTTTATGTGAACAGATCATTGGTATTAGGAGTCTCAAAATGAGATGTGACCAAGTCTTTTCAAGTCCCATTACTTCCAGGAAATGCAGAAATAAAGATCAGTTCACCTTGCAAAATACATCAAATTGTTGCTTGTAGCTTGGCTCCCTCTACACTTTTAACCTGAGCCTGCACTTGCACTGATCGCACTTAGATCACAAGGCTACATCCATACAGAGCTGCCAGCACCCCAATGCCACATGTCACACAGCCACCCCAGGTCAAAAAATGTCTGAGCTGCCCATTGCTGGAGGCTGGGAGAGCAAAACCCCCAGTACGGATGCTCCTCTCACACTTCTGCCCAAGGACCTGCCATGGACCTTAGGCTTATCTGAGCTCCCTTTTTTCAGCAGTGGCCATAAGCAGATGTTTAAAGGAGAGTAAGAGTGGGCCAAGTACATGTGATGCTTCCCCCTAGGCTCTCCCAATCTCTAACTGTTTTCAGTTCAGGGAGCTTCAGTTTGATGTGGTTTGTCAGTGTGGTAATCCCAATGGATTTCTCTTCAAGTACTTATTTAGTCTTTCTTCAAACACATGTAAAATTTTGGTTCCCACTAAGTCTATTAACCATTGCATGAAGAGCAGCCTCTTTCTGTTTATTTTGAACCTGGCTATGGAGCTACGTGGACCTGCAATCTGACCCAGTACAGCCACACTTACATTCTTGCACAGACATTTGGTTTGTGAGATAAAATCTGCAGGTCATGCCTAAGTTTACCATGAAATGCATGGAAGAGAGCTGGCTGCTTCAAATAGGATCCTCAGCCGCTGTCTGGCCCACAGTGTTATTGAAACTGAAGGAAAAGCTGGAAGGAAGGGTGTTTAACAAAAACAATGACTTTTCAGGCTAAGGCCGCTAAGGCCCCAGGGAAACATCTCTGTCAGATGAGGATTCATAGCCTTCACGCTTCTGCTCACTCACCACCGCTGTCATTCCTTTCCAAGCTGCAATACGCTTCACTTTTGCCTGCTGCAGTACAAGAGGAGGAGCAATTTGGCAATATCACTGGAGCTGGGACACTTGACCAGGATGAAGGGAATACTCAAATTTGAGACATCTTGTCTCCCAGGAGAGTGCTCCAGCCATCCAGCAGCAGATGATTTTGGTGGCAAAGTTTTCTCCAGTCATTCAGTTGCTGCCCAGGCACTGTGGCAGGGGGCATTCAAAAAAATTGATGCCTGGTAGTGCAACAAGCTGCTCTGGGCATTCCCCGCCCAAGGGATGGAGAAACAGCACTCCAGACCCTCTTCCAAATCCTGCTTCTGAATTTCACACTGAGCACCCTGGGCAAGTGCTCCCATCGCTAAAAATCCCAAACTCTTAGTCATGAGAGAGACACGGAGATGCAGATACAGGCCAGCATGGTTTCAGTCCTTGGCATTCTCAGGAGCAGAAGTTCAGGTGTCCGTTGTCCACCTGAAAATACATGGTGCTACTCGAGATGTCCCAGGGTATCTGGTCCAGCCTCCAGCTGTCTCTCCAGAGACTGCATGTTTGCCATAGGACCTGAGATGATTGCCAGGCTTGTGCAGGCATTTCTGTTATCCATGGAAATGTTTCAAATGGTATTCAGTGCCTGGGTGTAGGCAATTGAGCTGAGCCTTCCTATGCCTTTTCCCGAGTCAGTGGAACTTCACAGTTGATACTGGACACTGTAAGATCAGGCACAGGATTTGAGGCCTGCCCATTGCCTGAATACACGAACCCTCCTTTAAGTGCTCCTTAGGAACCTATATTCTTCCACAGAGCAAGACCTTGTTGGCTGCCACATCTCACACTGAGGGTGTAGGTTACGTGCCCTGCATTGCTGAAAGACTTTCTCTTTCTCTGCTATGTGGTGTCACTCTGCTAATGAAAGAAACACGGAAAGCGCTTTCTATCTGATGTGATATATTACGTTTAGGAGCCACAGACTGGTATGGCCACAAATGTCACGACACTGCTTCAATTTTTTCCCTACTCTGATTGTAAGAATCCTCCTATTGTCCTAGTAAACTACATAACTTTAAAGTGAGTGCTTGGAGTAGGTTTAGATCCTAATGGTTAGTGCTCAGCTGTACAGCACTATTTTTCTCTAGGGGACAGAGATACATGAAGTGACGTCCTCATGGAAGTTTTATTATGATAAATTTCCAGACTTTAGCTAAGTATATACAAAGGTTGAATGTCAGCAGTTTGTTACTAACTGGAGATTGATCCTGCCTGTGAAGGATGTGAGCTTTCCTGGGGCTGAATTTGCTGTTCAGGATGTCCACAGGGATTTGTTCTTACGTCAGAGCTCACAGCTTGATCTGGTCTCTCTGAGGCATGGAGAAGATTTGAGCCAGGCCCTTCTAGTCAAATGACATGTTCCACAGTTACGTGTATTTTAATAGTCACAAAACCCACATCTCCTGCAGAATAGATCATGTGATCTAGTTTTAGGTAGTCCTGCGAGGAGCAGGGAGTTAGGCTTGATGATCCTTACGGGTCACTTCCAACTTGAGATATTCTATGATTCTACAATTTTCATTACAAATAAAGGCTCTGATACTTTAAGCGTATTTCCTTCATTATAAACCAACTCTTATTCCTACTGATGTCTTCATTCTTCGTAAGTTTCTGCAAATAGCTTGGACAAACAGGAGGTGGTTTGCCTGAATCATTTACTCCGAATACTTGACATTTGTAATTTACACTGGGTGATTCTTACCTTAGATCAATACTCAGACGTTTCTCCTCCTTGATTAGACGATAAAATTTAATGAGAGAAAATAAGTACAAATAGATAATAAGGAATAACAACTATTCACATTAATATTGCATTACACATGCTGCTTACCCTTAAACCCAGGCATTAACAAATCCAATGTCATTGACAAGACACAGTCAGTTTAAGAGGCACGAAGACATTGTCAAATGCAAGCTGAGTACAACCAAATTTTTGCCAAGTCCATACATTGCAGCATCCAGGCAGCTCTAGCCTATAGTGCTGTGATGTCTCTAAAAAAATAGGGTTATTTGTATATACAGTTGTGGGTGTTTATAAGGCACAGGGACACCAAATAGTAAGAGTCTCCTTTTCCCTACCTCTTTTGCTTTCACCTAAATATTACACTCATTCAGTACATTTCTGCAGAAACTTTAAAGATTTTCCTTAAGTACCTTTTTGAATAAGGGCCAAAGATCATAAAAGCAAGAACTTAGGACTACAGCAATCAAATTAATAAGCTAGTGTGCCTGGAGGAGCAAATAAGAAACTACCATAAAATAATACCAACAGCAATGCTTACATATGCATATAAGAATAAGGGGGCGGGGGGGAGGGCACATGTGTGTATTTGTGCTTATATTTACAGCCTCTCTTGGAAAGGTGCATTACACAACATATGTTAGTAAAGCACCCACGAAAATTATTTCTAGAAGACAGAATAGAGACCATACAAAATACACTAATATTAATAGCTGTCAGTAACAATTTCATGCATCAGGTACCATGTGCCTCTGATGGCACTGCTTGCAGGACTGAACATCTAGGGCATGATGAGCTTTTGGGGAGATACTTGTTGGTACAAAGGTATCACCCGAAGGGACCTTCACATTCCTATGGAGCTAGTTAAAAGACTCTCACAGGGCAACTTATGAGGATCTGTTATGCATAACTTAAACTTACATATGAAAACTTTCACAGGTCATGATCCAGAGTCCACTGAAACAGTTGATTTTCTTTGATGAGGTTTTCGTTGCCTCTCGTTTTTTTGCTAAGGTCATGCCTTAGTTGAAGTCCAGCTCAGCCATTCGATTGTATGATGGCAAACTCCTGCTCCACGAAACTTGTTCGTGGCTTCCAGAAATCAATTTTATAAATAAAAATGGTAAGAGCTTCAAATAGTCATGGCATGGGGTGTTTGCTTTCTAGTTTTTTAGAGTCTATAGATCCAAACGCACTTACATCCCATTTTTAAGTTGTTCCTACATCCCTAAGACTCAGAAATTAATTTTGCTTTTGTTAATGAAAACAAGATCTCTTGCATAGACAGTTGTTCCAAGGATTTAAGACTTTAAGAAAGACATATTTAATGAAAGCACAAGGGTTAGCTTGTGTTGACTTGTGGTTACCTTGTGTTAACTGTGCTAAATAAGGCTGAGCCACAGATCTGGGGGAAATAGTATCACTGAACAGTAAATTTGGCAAAAACTGATTTTCTAAGGAGTAAGAATACTTGCCAAGTCAAATCAACTCTTACAGACTGTTTTAGCCAGAAAAAATGAAGAAGAAATGTCAAAAATGTCAAAACACTTCTCAACATTTTTTGAGTCAAATGTTTTATTTCAGAAACATCGACACCTTGTATCCTCATTTTCCAAATAAGACACTGAAATTTTCTATTTGGAAAGGCACTTTTTGCTTACAAAATGAACAGAGCTTCTGAAAGGAGGTGTTAGAAAGGGTCAAATAACCTGATAATTAAACACAAGGAATCACCTCAAACCAGCTGGTGTTGGCGTTGCTTTTAAAACCAAAATCTTCAAATCCATTGTAACTATTTGCGAGGAAACCCATAGCTTCTTGGCTGTAAGGAGATGGCTTAGTAGTTTGAAATGATTAGGAAGGACTTGTCTTCCTAAATCTGACTGCCAGTTTTGACGTTTCCTCAATGACCTTGAGTACATCACTCAACGCTCTGTGCTCGTCTCTCTACTCGGATTTTACTAAGATTATATTGAAATCATCTCATGTCAAGAATATTCATTTACCAATACGGATTGTCATTTACTTATCAGTTTATCTGTGACAAGGCTGTCCTGTAATGTCATTGTCATCTTATTAACTGGGAAAGTAGAGCTTTAGGTATATTTTTATCCCACTGTGGATTACAGGAATTTGGTTGGTGTGGTTATTTCCATTCCTGTAAGTAATCAAGTGATTTTTCCAGTGTGTTTGTATGCATTTCTAAACTTTTCCAGCTCATATTTGCTCCTCAGTAGTGTTTCCTTCAAAAATAATTGTATCGAACTGCAGAAAATAATAAAAAGAAACGTCGTGTACGCATGGTGCAGCACACGATTCCTTCCCTGATGGGGGAAGGTTTCTCGCATGACCTACTGCATGCTCATGGTTTTTGCTTTCCTCACAAGGAAATTAAATGAGTTTCCACAACCAAGATTTAACCGCCAATGAAATACTAACCCACTGGCACAGGCCATTACCAGTAAGGCAAAGCGGCTCACACAGAAGCAGGTACTTGTGCCTAATCTGTGCTCTGGGACCTCTCAGAAGTTTTGCAGTATCAGTTACTAGGACTAAGCCATCGGGAATGTACTTGCATGCAGCAAGTTTCCAAATTCCCTTTCTCTTTGTATCCCACTCGGTGGCCCCTGCTGGCCCATGGGCCGCTGGGTGGCACCTGGACAGGGACAACTGGAGGCCTGTACTCCCAGGGGACCTGTGTGGGACACAGCGTTTCTGCAGGTCGCAGTAGCAGCCCCAGGTAGTGCAGTTTCCCAAGCATTTGCTGATCAAAACTGTCCTTCTTACTGCAACAAGCAAGGAGTACAAATATTGGACAATTCCCGGTACCCACAAGTTTCATTTTGTAGCAAATGGAAGCATTTTTCTCCTAAACTAAAAGAACATGAACAAATGTGTTTATCTATCTAGCTTACGCATGGATTATTTTCCACAATGCAAACCACCTCTGGCTGCATTCGCACTGTTCGTAGGACCAGGGAAACCCACCAGTACAGCGCAGCCAGGCTCTGCTTCAACTCCTAAGTAAAACAGCCCAGGGACTATTCTCTCTCACATCCCCATGGTTAAATTCTTTTTCTCCCCAAGCAGCGTGGCCAAGTTCAAATCATCTTTTGGGAATAGTCACAGGCAGGCTCTGGGCTGCCGAGCAGAGCACTTGGCTGCCCTGAACAAAATCCATGCCCAGTCCCTCGCTGAGGAAAAGGCAGAATAACGCTGTTACCATCTCAAGGACGGGACACTGACACTGGGACAGCTAAATTACATGCCCAAGGTTGCAGCAGTTGCAGGTGGGAGAGGTGGGCAGAGGGCCAGAGTGCTGCCTGGCTGCCCGAGCGCTTTTATCACAAAACTGTCTTCTGAAAATAAAGTAGAGCCTCAGTATGCATCCTACAGCCTCTCTAGAGTACAAACGATCACAGCAACACTTCAAAACCGTGAAGGGGTAAATCCTCAGCGGGTGTGGATTCAATAAAGCTACGACAATGAGTACCAGGAGAGGGTAAGACCACAGGTACAAGCACACACCACACTCAGCTCACCTGTGCGACCTACTTTCTGTCTGCAGAAAGCAGAGTGGGTCCCAGAGACTGCATTTTAATAGTTGATTTCATAGCTCAAGGACCATCTATTGCACAGTTTTCTAGTTCCTGATGGTGACAACGAACTAAAAAACTTCTTCCAAGCAGAAGCTCATATATGTTTTTTGGGACATTATTTGTTACATACTTCAAATTAAATAATAAGTTTGGCTGAGGGTAATGTTATATGTAGCTTAATGGGATTTATTCAAATCCAGGAATGACACCTCACAAATTCTCAGCTTTAACAGGACTCCACTACAGGCTTAGCTGCTTTGCTGAACAGAAGTGGGTTTCACCACCCATCCAAAGACAAGCAAATCTTTCATTCCTTGAATTCTTCCTGGAAAAGAGGTCAGAAAAAGCTTGAACTTCCCAATCCATATTACTATTTTACTCATTTTTCTATTAAGACTAGTTCCAGAATTTTCTGTTCCTTGCTGAAACATTCACAGAATGTCTTCTATCATCTTACCTTTTTACAGAAATAAAAAGTATACTTAACTCCATAAAATATATGTTTAGCATTATAAACTCATAAATTTGACTAGCTGTTGTTACATTTATCAATGTCTCTTTCACTGCAGGAAGTTCACCTGTTTCTGGAAGAGGGGACATGCCCAGGTAATGCATATTTTTAACAAGGCATTCTGTTTTTTGAGAAGGGCGTTGTTTTCTAAGGTGATACCCTCCTCTGCAATAAATCTGGTTTTAAGCTGCAAACTTGGTTCTGTTGAAATCGACATCAAAATTGCAGTTGAATTCTCTGCTAGGTGTTCAGCACCTGCCTCCTTTCACTGCATGCCAGCACGGACAATTTTTCATTCAAATACTTAAACTGTGTTTGTTTATCAATCATAGAATCATAGAATGGTAGGGGTTGGAAGGGACCTCTAGAGATCATCTAGTCCAACCCCCCTGCTAAAGCAGGTTAGCCTAGAGCAGGTTGCACAGGAATGCGTCCAGGCGGGTTTTGTATATCTCCAGAGAAGGAGACTCCACAACCTCTCT
>VZSC01009669.1:145062-165126 GCA_013398225.1 Steatornis caripensis
TTTTTTTTTTTTTTTTTGGTTTGCAGCTGTTGCAAGAGAATTCCTTTCACTGAAGTATCCCATGGCTGCAGTTTCCAACAGTAAATCTATTAACTGGAAATGAATATCAGGACGACCAGGTATGCACAGCTGCATTATAGAAATGTACGTTATCTGGTCATCTCTTGCATGTTATTCCATTTTTTTAAAGTTTAAATGAGTGTGTGCAAGAGGAATTTGGGGTATAAGATTGAGAGGAAAAATACGAAAAAAACAAAAGCATCAAACAATCCCTGCTGAAGATATTTCTGAAAAAACGAGAACAGAGAAATGAAGCCACATATACGACCCAGGGTTAACTGTACTCAACTATCTGTGAAGTACATGCACATTTCTATGAGGAGAAACAGAAGTGTCAGAAGTGTGTTTTAAGCAAAGGAGGAAGACCAACTGAACGATGCACACTCACCATTAGCCGCAGCCCTTGGAGACCCAAACCAAACGGATCACTGCTCGTAGGAGAAGCAGCAGGTAAACAGGACAGGAAACGCAAAAGTTCGATGAACGACAGGACTATGACATTGCAGGGGGTAATAACAAAAAGCAAACCAGGACAGTAAGTGAAATCAAGGGTAGAGAAATCGGCTGCATTACATGAAGAGGCAGCGGTACCCAGTTCTGGAAATGCTGCTTTTTGGGTCTAACGGGGAACTATTTGGGCTGAACCAGTGCCTACAGCTCTGGAATGGTGTTCCCTTTACAGGCTGGCAATATTGCTGAAAACCAATTTTGGGTTTCAATTGGGGGTGTTGGCAAAAACCAATGGAAAAACGGACACGTGGGTAACATAGACAGTCCCCTTATGGCCATCAGCTATCTGCAGCCAAACTCCTGCCAGCCCATGCAGCTCCAGTTCCACGTACAGTAGTAACCACAGTATGTCTACAACAAATTCCTTTCCAGTTCAGCACCCAGCAAAATGTTTGCTTCTCCTTCATGCACACAGTGCTAAGTTACAAACAGAAGTTATGTTAACTTATTCAATATGCTGTCCCCTTTCCTACACTGCTGTTGCGCTGGATTGCCCCAAGAGTGGGATCACTCTGCGTTTCCCAACTTGTCAGGCATTAGAATTAGGCCAGCCTCCGAGCCCTGTTTTACGCCTGTTGTTTTGGATCAGATCACATGAAAATAATTACATGAGAAACTCCTCATCCTCCCTTGACCACACAGAACTGGACTTTTGATCGGAAGAATTCAAGGGAGAGGACACCTCAGGGACTGCTTCAGTGAAGTCCTGAGCCAGGCTCTCGGGAACACGCAATGGGACAGACGGCACAGACAAGCTTCCCAACTCCTTCACTCCCAGGTGGGCGCTGTAGGAATCCAAGGCCCTGTTGTGCTGTGTTTGCACTTTATGTGTTTATTATGATCGCATGTATCCCACCCCCTTGTTCAGTGAATGAAGCCCACAGGAAAACAAGATATCGACATGGCTGTTTTCTTGCATCACAGTAGGCCAGTGTTACAGCTTCTCTGCCTCCTACCTTCAGCAAAGCGTTCAGTCTACCAGCAAGAATCCTCGTTTGGGGTTCAAATGAGGGAAAAAGGAAGCTTGATATGGTATTTGCTATGCACAATGTATGTGTGAGAAAGAAAGGAGAGACAATTTCTGCTGCATTTAAGGCTACAGACTTTGGCATCTGAATTTTCTTCCTCCCTCTATCACCCCAATGCTGCTTTTAAACATGTTATTTTCTAGCTGTTTCCAGTTTCAGTGCACTATTCCTCTGTCATTCTCACTGTCACAAGAATCAATAGATAGTAATAGCATTACATAGGCGGGAGTGTTAGCCCTGCAATAACTTCTGGAGACACAGACATGTGGTTTATTAATTTATCATATATCTTTAACCAGCTCTTTTCCCCTTTGTCCCCTTACCTACTTTTCAGGGCCTCACGCTATGACTGCACAGCGCTGAGAGGCTATAATACACAACTTTATGTTACTCAGATCAAGTTGTCAGGAAAAATAATTTTTCTTTTCCTACAAAATCCCCTTTGCTAAATATTACACTAACTTGTACAAGGTCTAGGAATGACGAAACTTGTTCCCTGGTTTGTGAGACAGATATATACATAACAACATTCCTGCTCAAAAATTCAACAACTAAACCCACTGTGACAACGAAGAGCTTTGCCGCATGGAAAATGAAAGATTGCTAGTTTCCCAGTGAGTATCAGTTCTTTCTCCCAGCCCTGGAAGAAGCCAACAAAAATGCTGAGAAACTATTTTCAGAAGCATTTACAGTATTTTATTCTCTCTTATAGCATAATGCAGTTCGAAGCTGGGGGGACATATGACTCTATTACCTTCTTACATGATGAAACAGATGGACTGAGAAGGCAAAAATCAAAGAAGATATGTTAATTGAGTTTCACATAACAATATTTCACAAGCAACACTTCGTGACATTTAGAAGTATGGACACGTTCCTATTCCTACCACAAATGTCTCTGTAAACAAAACCAGCTTATACCAGGAAACACTGACCAAGAACACCTGCTACTCCTAACAGCAACTGCCTCTTGTACGTTCTGTTTACCGACCTGTTCCATAAACTGCATTTAATTCCGTTTATCGTCAAGAATGTTTACATGAAACTAATTAAAAACATCAAGATCATCGTTTCATAGTCACTAACACACAGACAACAGAAACGTCATTTTAAAGATGTGTTAAACAAAACACTGGTTTGCTTTTTCAGCTCTGGCTGCCTGAATCTGCACTTACTGTAAGGGTACAGGATCAGGCAGGCTTGTCAGTACTGCACACCAGTGAGAATGAGTATCACCAACTTCTGAGCTGCCACCAGCAACCATAAAGGACACAGAATGACAACGATCCTTCCCCATAAATAACAATTTTATTTTTTCTGAAATCTAGACTTCTTGTTTCATGATATTTTCATAGACTACACTTCGTATGCATTACATTACGGGAAGCAGTTATGATGCAAGAATATTGTTACACTCCCTTTCATAGTTGTATTATGACATCGTGTAAAATGAAAGGAAAACACTGTTTCAGTAGACCACTGAGGCAGCATTGTACTTCAGGAGACAAAAATAGACCAGAACTCTGTCTGTAGCACTCAAAAATCTTTGCTCTGCACAATACTGTGTTTTACTTAGACGTTCAGAGTAAGGAATATTCTGCTGTAAGAAACATAGAAGCCATTTGTTACTGGGAGAAAAGTCATTTATGAATGCCTGTATAAGACAGCTTTCTATCATTTACCTGATTTGCCATAAATGTGTTGCTTCTTCAACTACCTCAAAAACAGCAACAAAAACAGAAGCACGGTCAGTCAGTCATGAGACTACACACATGCGACTCCCTCACAAGTAGCTGGAAGGCGGAAGTTTATATTAGAGGAGAAAATAATTAAAGCAATAGATTGGAATTGCTAATTTTAACTCTGCCTAGCCCATCCCAAATAACACAAAAATTCTCTTGTGATTTGGAAATTACTACACATTTTAAGTGAATGAAAAGGGTGATGAAACATTACAAGGAGACAAAGAGGAACATGTCTTTTTATATGACAGGAGAGTATTTATAACATGTCATTTGAGAGAGAGAGAGATCTATGTGATGCGATGGTTTTGATCAGAAGGAGAGAGGTGATTCTTCCTTCAATTAACAGATAACACAGGTATACACATATTTTGCTTAATTTACAGCTACAGGTATACTTGCATGTCTTGTCCTGATAGTTCGTGATTCAATTTATAAGCTTCACTTCAGAAACAGCAAGTCTAATATTCCCAGTAAATGTTTAGGAATTTTGTAGTGCTGACAACATAACACATCACTACAAATATGACCTAGAGCCACTGCAGTGGCAGTATGGGAGAAACAGTACGTGCACAGCCTATGGCAGGTGCAGGTGAGAAAGAGGAGGAGAAGCACAAAAACCCTTTCCGTTTTGCAGGTTCACATTGTTCCCATTTCCTAAAAGACAGGATGAGGCATGTGCCAGTTACACCAGCTTCTACAATGCAGGGAAACAAAAAGCATCCTTCAGCTGCAACCATAATGGGAAAATCTTTATTTTTTTCCTTTACTTAGAGAGACATTTTGAAAAGCTGTTTTGCAACTGAGGTCAATGTTGTAAGTGAGGTTAATACATGTTTCCACCTGTGTTAAGAAGTGAAGATTTATGGGAAATGGAAGAGTTTTCTTATTCTCTTCTGAAATAAAATTCACCCAGGAGACCTTCAGAGGCACTAGACAAGGACTAGCGCTTCGCTCCTTTAATATGGCTAGAAGTATCCCGTCTTGTTTCTACAGCATGAAGAGGAACGGGTACCCTGGTAACATGCACAGATCCTTTACATCTTATTTAGAACAGATGAATTTGAAGCTTCCTTATTCATCCTCAGAGGAATTGTCTAAGGAGTTCAATATTCACAGTTACGTATTTTTAAGCAAAATACTTTAAATGGTACCAGTAGCATACCAGCTGATGGGTGTTTTATGCCCTGTTCATATAAAAGCCCATGCATCTACCTGTGTTTCAGCCTTTGGGGATGGTAGGAAAGGAGGCTTTAGCTGATGAACTGCGCAGAGTTACCACTGAGGAAACCCTGCACACATCTCTAGCAATATAATTTTTGTGTTCTTCCTTCAGCAGACAGCAGCATGGTCATTAGAGAATATAAGAGTTTCCCAAAGCTTAATGGGCTTCTCCTTTCCACATCTAGCAGTAACTTGCCCACAGTAAGCCTTCATGCTTGACCATGGACCCACCAGTATGGGTTTGGCCTACTTAGCTTAGACTTTCTCGTTTTTCTCACGCTGGCTGTACTTCTTCCGTCCTGAGAGGATGCTTTGAAAGTCTTACCCTGTACAACATCATCTGGAGTTCAAAACTCAAGAGTTTTCACCTACCAATCTGATCTCTTTTCTAAGAAAGCCTATTCTGTAATACACTCATGTAACCCAATTATATGACTGGGCTTATATTTTTACATCTATGTCTTTCTTCCTGATTGCAAGCTAATCATTGCACTGCATCTGCACTGCACTGCAAATGCATCTGCATTTGGACTGCACAAAGCAACGAAGCAACCTCTTAGACAAATCTTGCTTGAGAATTTTACCAAATGATAACTGTATTTTAATAGGCCTGTGATCCAACAGACAACAAAGTAAACAGGAAAAGCTCTGCTAGACCCAGATTGTCTGTGAATTTTTAAGCTGGTTTTGTATGTAAAGTTATTAGTGCACGTGTACATGTTCATGCATGGGAGAGAACAAGTTTGGATTTAGGTATCAATATGCGTATGCGCATACCACAGTACACAATTTGTTGTTAATAACAAAAGCTAATAAACAAGGCTTTGTGAGTTTACTTTTCATTAGAAAAGCTCAATAAACACAAGTGCTGGCTTTCTCCTAATCTGTTCTCACCAAATAATGTCAACATAATTTATTCTACTGACTGAAAATTTTCACAGTTTATCAGTTTAAAATTGATCACACTTTTCCTGTTTACTGTTGAAATAATGGCTCTGCAGCTGAAAGAAAAGAGGTTTATTCTTATACAAAAAAGGAACACAGTCATATTCATGTTAATATATTTACCTCATATTGTAGAGTTATAAAAATGGAGAAGCAAACTGTTGGAGGGAGGAGGTTGCCACTCTGCAAATTTCTATTAAATCGAAGAAACAATTCCACGGAGTACGGCTACCCAGTTCCAGCAGTTTCTGACTGCTTTTATTCCACTTACATTTCACTGAAGAAAACTGTCTTCTGCTACACCCGCATCTCTATTTGCCCTACTAAAGCAGTATCCTGCTGGTTGCAACATTAAGTTTTGCTGAGGTCACTGATCGCTCAAGTGGTTCAACATCTCACTTAGATTCTGATCCAAAATACACTGAGATAACTGATGCATTCCTCTTACCAGAGTATGTTTCACATCACAGTTCCGTGGGCAGGCCCTTTTTTCACCAGGTGATCTGTTAATGCTCCACATCATTGGCACATCTGGCTGTTCAAGAAACTGTGTTGTTGACATGTGGGTAGGCAATTCCCTTATACCCGAGGCGTACACAGCTCCACACTGCTGACTAAGGATGACTCTTCCAGCAGTATCAATGGGAGCTGGAACGGATCCTTCAGTCAGCATACCACGGCCCACAAAGACAACAGTATTTGTAAGCTGTTAAGGCTGAAAACTTCAGAGGGAGAAAAGATACGTATGATGTGCTAGCACAACCATAAAAAATCTTCATTTACTCAAGTGAGTTCCCTCCAGGTGTTCCTCTCCAAAAATATCTCTTCTACTCTTTGTGGACCTTTCTAAATATCTTGGTAAAACAGCAGCAAATGTAAGAACAGCATTAGAAAGGGTGGTCCCATACTGTTAAGCATTTGATGCTTATTTTCCATGAGTCCAGCAGGGGTCATATGAGAGACAGGGACTATTTTTTGATTTTTTTTTTCCCCTCCATTCCCTCACTTCTCCAGGGGTAGCACAGCTACAGAGGGACAAGGTGGGAGTTGGAATAGCTCCAACGAGCCTGGCTCAGACCCTGGGCTGCCATCCATGAGGGAGAGTGGTAAAAAGTGCACTGTCCCTTCACCAGCGTACAAGCCTTGCTGCAATTTGGCTCTAACGATGCCAGCCCAGGATCTCAGGGAGATACGATTCTACACGGCCACATTGTTTTAGCAAAGTACCTTGCCTCCTGCTCCATCTGTGCAATATTTTCCCCATAGCGAAATACAATAGGGCTGAGCTTACTGCCTTACCTTACCCATTGGGAACTCCCAACTATTGAATGCTTGATCTCATAACCCTAACACTGTGCGGAAAAGGGTTTTGATATTTAAAGTCTTCCCAAAAGTATTTCATTAAGTAGGTCAGTCTCTTACCTAGATGATATATTTCCTTCACTCTACTACAGAGCAGTCATTAGGTGGCATTTTCAAGCAGTGTCTTACCATTTAAGCCATTTGCCTGCATTAAGCTAACAAATCCATGAGTAGGCTTTAACTGTTTCTCTCTGGCATTCTATGTCATCGGTTTGGCCTTGCAAGCGCAAGGCCGTATCCAGCCTCAAGTCCCTTGGAGTTCATCTGAGCTGAAGATCTCCAGCATCTTACAAGAGACACACAGTGCAAACCATCCTCAGGCCTTCTGTATAACCCTTTTCCTTCTTTGTTGCCTACATCTTCTGGCCCCTCTGTTCTTTAAGTGGTACCTCCAAAGGGAAGCAAAGGTTTTCTGTTATACCTTGACACATTCAGAATGCACATGTAGCTCTACTTGATGCTTGTCTCTGCCCAAATGTTGCTTTACCGCATCATCTCTATTTAGTTGCATTCTCCAGCAGTCCACAGTCTGATCATCAAACTTAGTTAAAAAAATGAAGTTCCTCTGTACAGTCCAGGTGTCTGACATCGGTTTCAATTCCCTTTCCCAGATCTTGGGATTTAATCATCAAATTTCTACAGAGCGTCAACCACATAGAACTTAATTCCCAAACACCGAGGCTTAAGTTTGCTTTGAAGCATCAAGAGCATTTGTTTTATTTTACATTTATTTTGATATTATTTTGGTATAATTTTTTTTAATTCTAATAATAACTTGCTTTAATTTTCTGTACTGTGTATATTTTCTTTTGTTCCCATCACCCAAGTAAGCTGTTTAGTGGTTAGCTATAAATTTGCATCTGTTTGATCTCAGGTGTCTTTCTGCCTAAAGAATTAATGGTACTTTTGATAATATGTACTCCAAAGGTATATTGTTTTGAACAACTCTTTTGACCTACTTGTTTCTGTAATGTTTGAGGTTTCTGTCAATGTGATTTCTCTTTATCATTTTTCTTCCCTTCACTTTACCAGGGGCTGATTTTCTTCTAACAACCTATTGCATTTCAATTCAGTAAAACTCCCTTTATTTTTTAATTTTCTTAGGTTATTGAAGTCCCTAGATTCTAAAAACATTAATTTTACATGTTGTCAAATAGAACGAAGTTCAGTAGATTCAAATAGAACCAGACTGAATAATCTTACCTATATAATGTCCTTTTTCCTTCACTTTGAAAAATTCAGCAACTGTGGATGAAATTCTTGTTCCTGTGATAGGTTGAAAAGGAAATTAAGTCTTATTTCATTAGATGTGAAATATAAAACTATTTGTCACTTTAAAAAAAAAATTGAAATATCTATATAAGTAACATGCAGACACTCCTGATCCATCTAGTAGGAATTTTATTTTACAAAGACTCCGATCTTGCAATCTAATCTCAACACAAGAGCCCTTTCACTTCCACTGAAAGCCAGTGAATCTATTAGATGCTAGGCTCACAGAGGTGTTCTGGCACTTAAAAATAGAGACAGGCACACAGCAAGATCTGAAAAAATGTACAGAAATTGAATTCCCACTGAAATAATTTCATTTGAGCTCATTTCAGTGTCTATAACACAACCCATTACACTTCAAATCAAATAAGCCAACAAAACTGAAACATAATTTTGTTCTACAAAATATCCAGGAATTGAGATTTCTGTCCCATGAAACAAGAAAGGGCCGTTTTGGGGAAGGCTCGGGCCATGCGTTCCAAAGGACCTCCAAATCTGGGGCAAAATGATTTCTCTTTATGAACTCTGTAACATGTTCAGTGAAGAGCCGAGTACTGCATCACTGTTTCTGCTTCCTAACAATACCAAGTGCGTGTGCTCACGAAGCGGCAAAAGGCCTAATTTCACATCTGCACGTACAATCATTGCACCAATAGAGCATGAAGATTGTGATTGCTAATTTCAGTTTTTTAAATAGAGACTATTTTGTTGAAAGGCAGAATACCTTCATAGTCAATATAACATGTTTTTAATAACTATACAGTATTACAAATACACTGAAAAGGCAATGTTCAGATTCAGGTTATTGCACTGGAGTAAAGTGAAGATTTGCTTTCTGGGTTATATCACAAAGATGACTGCATTTGACTTCAAGAGTAACAAAATTTTCAAATTACTTTTCACAGAGTATGAGAGCAGTTTCACTAAGTTTTAGTTGGTATTGGATCCAACCCAAAATCAGAACTGGTACTTGCAGTATGAATCCAGTGCTCCTTAGAATTAAAACACATTTTAAAGCTTTGTTATATATAGTCCACTCTATTTTAACTAGTTAGACTATAGACAGGTACAAAAGGATAAACTATTGAAAATGATCACTTACCAAATACAGAAAGGTTTCTGTAAATACCACAGTGATTTTGTCTTGGAAAGAACAAATATTTAAGAAATTACTGCAAACAACACCGAGTAGTACAGACACAGAACAAGAACTCTTGAGCTATCTCAAGCTAATTTTGTAAATCACTGTGTAATTTACACAGCAAGTTTAGGAAGTTGCTAAATTAGCATTCTAGGATCTCACTGGAAATCTTTCCTCTAACGTTAGCCTCAGCGTTAGCTCAAATGCCTTTAACAAGAGGAAACCTATCCTGCAGGCACAGCTGCAGCAGCAGCAGCAGCGACATCAGTCACGCAGCTGAGAACTGAGCGAGCGCAGCAGCTCTTTGCTAAATCTCAGCCTGTATTTGTAATTGTTAACGTTTCAGATGTGGCCACGTGGGACAGGGTCCGCTTTATTTTGTAAGTAAGTTCTTGGTATCTACACTAAAATAAATTGAGAAAAGCAAGCATTTTTATGGCATAACACCACCATGCTTCTACAATTATTTTGAACATTTATCATTCAACATTATGAGTTAACGTGGGAGAAGTGCAGAAATTGTTATCGTGAACTGTCTTAGAGGGGAAACTGATCATAAATATTTGAGAATTGTTCTTCCTTAACAGAATGATTTTATCCATATAAATTGTTGCAATTAGGTATTCATTATTTCTCCTGCACCACTGATTAACAAACTAAAACTGCAATGGTTAAGGCTATGAAGAATTGGACACTCCATGTTCATATGGACTTTTACTATCTCTTTATAACTGATTGAGAATGTTTTCTGATCTATATTTAAAAAAAAAAAGTTTAAACTGCTTGACAAATATTTCATTGTCCTCATACCACTCACTGCTGCCACTTGTTTGGAAAAATGAAAGGTAAGTTGAAAAATGCACCTTTTCCATTTTCATCTCTAATTGAATTCTCTCTTGACCCCCTTATTCCCCATGGCTGTATTTCAGGTTTTGATGATAAGAAAAAGAATTTTGTATTTGGATAATACAATTTTCTCACTTGCCTTCAGCGACCTTCAGCTCAATTTCCTCTCCCCAGAGACACTGTATATTATAGAATTGAATCAAATTCCTTATTCATAGAAAAAAAGTTCCAATTTAATCTGAATATTCAGCATTTTACACTGGTCAGGGTGATGGATGGCAAATTGAAATGCTTTTGGTTCAGGTAATCAAATGGTAGAATTCAGACTTGTATTGAAAAAAATAATGAAGTCTATTCAATATTCTCATAAGGTGCAAAAAAATGCACATTACACGGTAGAACTGGGACTTTTTCTATTACCTAACCAATAACATCTCCATTGCAAAAAGAACAGTAAAACATTAAGAATTTATGTAGGTTAGAACATGTGAAAAGCATCCACCGTCGAGGGAAAACACAGGTATCTTCCTAAGAGTGCTCAAATGAACGAGCACAAAACTGGGGGAAAACCAGATCTGTTTCCAGTATGTACTTGCAATGTTCAATGGTGGCTTACTGAAGCCTTTTAATATGCTTTTAAATGCTTTCAGAGAAAGAAACACAGCCTTTTTAATCACTTCAGGTCCTTTGACATACTAAACTACTGTAATGCTTCACTTCCATCCCCAAAAGTTCTGTCAAGTAACATTATCAGGTATCTCATTATTTGCAAAGGACTACTGGATTCATTTTGGAAAACTGTCTTGCTGCTTTTGAAGTTCAACCCAAAAAAACCAACTGATTTGAACAACTTCACTTTGGCATCACCGTACTGATGCAGTATGTTCGGACACTTGGACTTGGACAAGATGTCTCCAGGAAAACAAGAGGAGACAAGAGGATGCTGCATAAATACAGTTTGGTTTAAACACTCCATCAACAGTTCCTTTCTAGAGATGCATTGAATTACCCTGTATGGTTTTTAAGTACTGTGCTAAAGTTATTTCTTTTCTATTTATTTGGAATATTTAAGCCACAAGGAATGCTTAACTGTAGGCACCAACAGCATTTAATTGAAACTGCAACGCAGCAACCTAAATGTTAAGGCACTGTGTTAAAAATGTAGCCTGAGGCTGCCTTTGCTGACTGTACTATGACTTGTGCAAAGGGGGATGCCTCCTCCATGTTGATGCCCTCACCTCACATGTATGCATGCAGCTGGTGCACACCAGTTATCCAGGCCAGGCTGACGAGGGGAACTCCCCTTCAGAGTAACCTCCCCGTACCTGGCAGACGTGAGGTGGCCTTCACAGCCTGGGGAGAACACTTTTCCTTCCATCACATGACAAGCGTCTCACCGCAACAGTGCCCAGACTCAAGCTTTCTACACAGAAACACAGAGCTCTGCATGATGCGGGGCATGCTCACTGGGCATCTGTTTTCTGTAAGTAACTTGTTGATGGAATTTACCTTAACAGCTTGTGCAGTTTCACAGCCACAGGGTAAAGCTGAGGCGTGAAGCATGTGGAAAAAGCACACATAGAAGCACTGTCAGGAACAGGATAAGTGCTCAGGCTATCAAGGATAATGGCTACATTAGAAACATTTACAAGCAGAAGCTCTTAGTATTGAACTAACTCTTCCAAATTAAGAAACATTGGCAGGAAATGGTGAATGCTAGCAAGAACGGTAACTTGTGATCCACCAACACAGTCATGGGAGAAGGGCTGAACCTAGAGAGACACACTAATAAATTTATTTCAGTCAAGCCTCAGATGAAAAAATAGGGTCCATTTTTCCAACCTAGCCCTGCAAAAGCAATTTAGGAAACAAACATTACACAGCATCGCTGTGTTTACGTAAAGGCAGTTCTGCAATGGAAGCCACTAACAGAGACACTGATGAATAAGTAAATAGAGCCCAATTGCTGTTCCCAGATCCCTTACCCCTTCAGGACTAGCAGGAACAGAAGACATTAAAAAACATTCTTTCATAGGTTAAAGTGAACAGATACCAAATAGATACACAAAGAAATAAAGTGTGGGGTGTTTTACATAATCGGAAACGCAAAAATGAACTTAAGATGTCACAGAACAGGATTTAAGCACATGATTTTGAAGTAATTCGAGTAGAAGTTTGCACTCTGTCCTGAATTGGATGGGAAATAAGCGCATACTTCTGACTAACCTATTAGCTGCACTTCAAGGTCCGGAACACTAAGGACATTTGCTGCATGGACTTACTTCTGCTGACATTCATTTTGAACTTCTTTTGTGAACACCTCTGTGGGAATATAAAAACTGTAAGACACTAATATGTAAGAAAATTGTACAACATAGTACAAAAGGAAATTAGAAAATTGTTTTAATTTTGTTGAAAAGTTGCATTCAGATCTCAGTCCTTCCAGAAGAGTTCTTCGTATCCTTCCTTGTAGAAGGGCTAGGTGAGGAGTCGGGACAGTAAGGCTACGTGAGGAGGTGCTTAAAAGTCAGAAGCGCTGTTATTAAAATACTAATACAGTCTGGTCTCATGTAACCATGGGGACCATCCCCAAAGGCCGCATCAGCCTGAGGACACTAAGCTCCACAGGGAAACTCTCACAACCAAGGGATACCAACAGGCTCTTCCGGAGCGCGATTCAGATCAGGAACTTGGCTCAAGCCTAGAGAAGCCTGCATCACCCAGATAATTCTACCTCCTGCGAATGCTCCCCATACATTCAAACTATATTCTTTAGGCTCAATTATTTTCCCCAGGACCATGTGGGACATTATGCAAAGCTTTGTCTTCCTTCAGCTTGCACTTTTCCCATTTCCATAATAGTCCAGTATTCTTTTAATGACCCAGATCTTTTATGAGTTCAAAGACTGGATCTATATCTTGGCAGTTGCTCACTGCTGTCACATTCACTTCTCTTTTCTGCTGGTAATATTAAAAGCTAAACATTAATTACAGGGACTATTTCTCTAACCTTGTCTCTGGGACAGAATATGTAGTTGGGAACACTATAGTCCATCACAGCTGCAGTCTATTTGATAAGTGCTCCTGAAAAGCCACACTACTTGTCTGCTTGGTACGCTGTCCCACTGACAACTAGGGGAGGTGGGGCCTCTTAAAACGAGTAACTTGGCTCATGGTAGCCATTCGGTAGCACACCTCAAGTGCCTTCTTCAGAGAGAAGGACAAACAACGTGACAGTGCGCAAAACACTCCGGCCCAGCGTTCAAAGGGCTTTTGCTCATCCTCTGTATGCCAATTGAAGTGAACGTGGAGGGGAGCAGAGGCTCCCGTGTTAGCTGGCACACCACGCGTTCGTTGCTGATACGCTGCGTCTTGTTCACTGCGAATGTAAGCCANATGACAGTGCGCAAAATACTCCGGCCCAGCGTTCAAAGGGCTTTTGTTCATCCTCTGTATGCCAATTGAAGTGAACGTGGAGGGGAGCAGAGGCTCCCGTGTTAGCTGGCACACCACGCGTTCGTTGCTGATACGCTGCGTCTTGTTCACTGCGAATGTAAGCCAGCTTGGGTAGCAATTTAATCAAGCAGCTGAAGCTAATGCCATTTTTTGGCATCACATAAGAGAGTTTGTTGTAGGGTCACATATATGCACATAAGGGGTCATGTACCAGCAAATTTTCAGGAAACAGTAGACATGCACATTATTACACCGAATTGCTGTCTGGCTCCAATATCTGAAATATGTAACCAACTCTTAACCCTAAGCCTCAGCACTCTGATGCATTTAAATCACAAAAACGTGTAGGCTTTTTGTGTCTTAAACTAAGTTTTTAGAGTAGGAAAAGAATACCGAGAATATAGCACCAGATCCTATACAGAAATACTTGAAGAGAAATACTGCTGGAATTAGTGCTGCTACTGACACAATATTTAAATTAATAAACACTTCTCAAAATCTGGATTGCTTCTAAAATCTTGATTTTAAAGAAATTAATCTGAGACTCTTACACTTTTTTAATTGGAATTTTTAAACCCCTAATTTTTCCAAGACTTTCTCTGCAACCACAAGGGCTCTTTTTAACACTCACGTTTAATGGAAGATCATATTATTTCATAATCATGGGACTCTCGAGCTGAAGCTTTATAAGAAAAACACTAAATCTTATTAAACTTGTGATAAAATTATTGGTGTTGGCAACCTTGCAAGCATATGCCTAGAGCTGCACAGTGTTTTCCTCCTCTAACTACTGTAACTAAAAGGACTGTAATGAGAGCAAAAGAATGTGGCTCTGTCTGCCCAGAATCTTTTGGAATTTTCACTTTTCCCTAATGAAAATGAAAACAAATACTTTTTTTTTTTCTGTAAGCTTTTATGGACATCTGAACTGACTTGTGTAATGAAGAAGGATTAAACAAACTCAGGGAAATGATAAATGTGGTTTGTATTAGTGTACTAATTAGCTCATAAATTTAGAAATAGTTAAACTTTTAGTTTTGCTGAATGAAAATAGCGGTCAAATCACAGATCAGATCATGGAACTGGAGTAATGCAGCGGTGAATTAAAACCCCCTGAGCATAGCTGTCTGATCCCATAGCATTATGAAAACTGGAAATTTTGCTACTGGCTTTGAAGAGCACAAGGTGAATTTAACCAAAGTTGTAAAATATTACTCAAGCAGCCAGATACTTAACAGATAATAATAAAAAAGATGTGATTTACTAGGTGTGTGTTTCTCATTGTGTTGTAATCCAGCGATTAACTATGGTAATTATTTTTAGTTCAGTGAGCTAATTAGAGCACCGGTAGCTAGCATAATCCTATGTTTTACTGCAGTTTCCATTTAACATATATATGTATGCACACAGATACTCAAAGACCATGTCCTAGAAATATACATGTTATTTCAGAAACAATTCTGGGTGCCAAGTGATAAAAATATACTTGCCCGTCACACAATTTACATTTTCTTAGAACTGTCCAAGCAGAAAATGAGTAGAGGCACTATCTTTTTTACACTGTCTCCTTGATAATCTGATGAAGACTGCTCTGATGAAACACAGAAACGGGTATTCTACCCCAAACCAACTTCAGATCTCAGTTCTTCAGGCTGGGTCCCAGCCAGGTGGTAGAGATGCAAGAGCCAAGCATTCGGGCATGGTTTATGGTATGGCAGCAGACAAGCAGCTGGCGCACATCGCTGCCTGCTGAATGCAATAGCTCAGAGTCTCCTCTCCCCTGTGATGGCTGCACCAGGACAAGGTTAGAAGAGAACTGGGCTCGGTTACACTCAACGTGGAGAATGAATAGACTCCCGTTCTCACACTCCATAAACATCCTCATGCACACCTTGTTAAACACCACCCTAGAGACTGTATTTCAAGCAGTTTTCCATAAACTCCATGTGACCTGGATAAAATGCTAGATAAAACCATTAGATAAAATACAGCACTAGAAATATGCGAACCTGGGATTAGAAGATCAGGGTGACTTAACAAGGAAGCAGCCTTCACATCTGGGCTGCTGTAAACATTGCCCAATCCCAGGCCCCTGTGGAAAAAAACAACACACCTACAGCAATTCAGTAAAACGTTAAAGAAAGGTTCATTGCTAGCCCTGCAGTAATACGCAGTAGGAATTAATCCAAAACCATGATGGCAAACAACCGCTGAACCAATTTTCTTCTTTGGCTTGTAGTGCACCTGCTCTTACAGTATTTACTTTTTATACTCTCTTTTTCCTTGCAGAAATGTAAATATTCCCATATCAAACCAACTGCTCATGTCAAGAGACAGCCAGTGACAAGGCCTTAGTCTAACTACACGGTGTGATACAGAAGAAATAAAATATGTCTGAAAGTACAAAATGTTTAAATGCCTGTACTCTTGACACAAGCTGGCAAGTTACAAAGCGATTCATAATAATACCTCTGACTTGCTCCTAAGAAATTACGCATCAGCAAGCTATTAGCCAGATCCTATATGACTACCACCTCAAAGTGGTAGGAGACAGAAAAAATTCAAGTCTGAAGTCCCAATATCAGCCTCTTCCGAGAGCATTGCTGGCTGCTGAATATGTGCACCAAGTCAGCATTGCTGACATTTTTTTATCTGCATATGATGCTACTTCTGGAGGCCATATGACCTGTAGTTCACCATTCTAGCTCTATTTTTGAAAGCTGCAGCAAGAATGGATGAAGTGGCATGGTTAGCTGGTATGGGTGCATAGCTTAAGGAATTCCCAGTTATTGCCACTGTCTCAGCCTTTCCCTTCAGTTTACGTAAGGCTGCATCCCACCCCCCAAAATGGTACCAGGACTAGCAATTCTTGTTTGAGTGACAGAATGCTAGACCTTATCTTTCACTAAGCGGAAAGCAACATTTATACTCTCCTGGAGTCTCTCTGCCTGCACACCATAAGCAGGCTTACAAGGAACATCACCTTGGCAGTGCAACCTCAACGAGCCCTTCTGGCCAAAATCTTCAATTACAGCGACCTAAAGAAAAGCGACCAGCTTGTCAGAGATATTCAGCACACTTGCTTCCAACTAAGTTAGCACATTAGGAAATCAGAACACAGTTATTCTAGTACCTATATATAGGTTAGAACGAAACTGCAGATGCCTAAACTTGAAATTTGTGAAATGTGTCTGCAAAAGCATTACAGGAAGCCTGATCAAAATGCATTACTCTCCTTAAAGCAACATCCTAAGGAGGTACCGAACTTCTCTTCCCTATATGAAAAGCTCTAGAATAAGGACTCATAAGGACCCTGCAGTGAACTCCACTTTGATCTCAAGCATGTGTTCCACCTCAACCTCACACTCTGGAATGATGACAACTCTACTTTTGAGATCAGATGAAACCACATCTAACACAGCCCCGTGCAACCAGGTAAACCTAATACTGCAAACACATTTATCCTATCTAACTTTAGACTTCTAAAATGTGGTTGTGTATACCTCAGATACTAATCGAGATTCTTAGTAATCAGTGGAGAGGAACAAGCGCTTTTAAGTCATGATACATCTGACCTAGGTTAGATGTCTACCTCAGGATAACATTAATCAGGCCTTAGAAGTGCTACTTTACTCCCACCAAGTACAGAGGGATGGAGACCCTTCTTACACACACATATGTCTAAGTTGTACGTACCCACGGTTACCAGGGAAGAAGCCCAGCCCTTGTTGCGAAATGCTGACTGGGAACAACAGCATTCCTAATGAACACTGCCGCCCTGTGTCACCGTAACAGTGACAAATATAGGCAAAGAAGGACGTTGATACTCAGCCATTAGTGTGTATTGGCAACACTGCTAGTGTCACCTTGCGTGTCAAGGCCAGTAAAACAAGGTCAGAAATGAGCTGTATGCAGCAGAGCCAACAAGAACTGGAAGCGTGTGGCTCTGCAGTTTCTGCACCAGAGTTAGCGCCTCCACGCACTGCACGGAGGGACGCACTGTGGTACGTGGATGTACTAGCATGGGTATACTAAATTCACTGCGCTGTGCAGTTGGGCCCGAGCACCCTTACTGTTAATTGGTATGAATTATACCAATACACCACTCTCCTGCACTTGTTAGACAGACCCCTGCCTTATCTGAAGTGTAGTCTGCCCCTTTTACAACAATGCTAAGTGTGACCCTATCACTTTAACTTTCCGGTATCAGTTGGATATTGCGCACTCGGTACTTTCACATTTTATAATTACTCAGTGCATTTTTAAAGGACCCCATCCTTAAATCAGATCAATACATCTCACATAAATTGTAACACACTAGAACAGATTTCTGTTTTCCGTACACTGAAAGCAATATAGAACAGGTACAGCTTCTGTACTTACCATGCCAGCAAGAACATGGAAATAATCATCAAAAAGGACTTCGACGCTTCAATTCTTGGTGGAAGAACTGAACAAAGAGGTTCACTTTAGGTATTTTTCCACTCTTGGCCAAGTTTGGGCTCCTCTATCTCTACAAACACACATCCCTAGCAGTAGATAAACGTCTGAGTAGACCTGATCCATCCAGAGACAGGTTCAGAATACCCGTCAACTGCAAGTATCAGTATGACCTGGTTATGATGGCCAAAGCACTTTAACAGAAGACACGTAGAATTGATTCCTCTCTCACACCAACATTAATCATGACAAACTTTAATAAAGTCAGAATTAGAATTGCTTTGGATATACACTAGCGTGCACAAGAGAATATCATGACCGTGTGTATTTCTCAGAGGGTTTTTTTTTTTTCAGTTCTTTTTTCTTTTTTCTCACATTCCTCTGGGAGATCTCACTGCCAGTTTCAACGAAGGGCATCATCTCTATGCAGATGATATCCAGCTCTACAATTCTGTCAGCTCACTCTCTGATCCCCTTCTTGCCACCTGTCTTCAACATGTCAATCAACAGATGGCTACACCATCACTAAGGAATGCTTCAAAGGCATTCAAAATGTTTTAAAAGTCCTCTTTGTTCCATGTCTGTGGCTCTGCTACCAGTCTTCTTAATTCAGTCCTTCAGCTCTCGGCCAAAAATCTTGCCGCTATCCATAACACAGGGTTTTCATTTTCTTTTTCCCTGCTTTAAAGCTAATTTCACAATATTTACAGATTTAGCCATACTTTGACATCTGCTTCCACTGTGTTAGGTTGAACGCTTTTACTCCAGTTTAAAATAATGCCATTTTGTCCACTTTGGTTTTCTAAAAAGATACTTTCTAAACTTCACCAACCAATGGGCAGGAAAAAGAGTACTACTCTGCTCCAAAAAGCGGAGACTTGCTCAAGAACTTTCAACACTCTACAGGTTTTCTTGAATGCAGAACCTCATTTTAAGACTTGTGAAAATATATTTTGCTGTCTACAGCAGTACGTCAGAGCCTTCTGATATACTTACAAGAATACCACTGGGTTTTGGCAGAATATTTTGAATATTATCAAAATGTAATTGTGTTGGACCATAACAGATCTCTCTCACAGCATCTATAGTCTTTTGTTTCTCCTCAGCACTTTCTTATCTCTGTGTCCTCTCTCCAAGCCCCCAGAAATAAGAAAGCAAGCCCATTCCTTCACTTACCCTATTTTACTCTTGTCTGCATCTTTAGGCCCTGCCTTCAAACCACTGTAGCACATAAATGGTATCATCTCTGGTATAGCCTCAGTTCCACAGTAGTAATATTCTGAGGATTTGTGATAATAACCTATCATAAACCTCGAGTGTCTCTCACAGTAAAGGAGGAATGTAAAATGAATAAAGAGAAGCAAAGAGCAGCTGCATGACGAAAACAGTGTAGTGGAAGTAGGGATCTGGTGTAAAAACACAGATGACTCGCTCATGTACAGAACACCAAGGAAAAAAATTGTACGGGGCAAGGCTCAGCTACTGCTGACAAGCGCAGCTAGAGAGCCTCACAGGAGTGCCCTCGAGGGCTGGCAACCCCAAGTTTCCGGTCCGCGTTACCCAGCGCAAAAAGGATCTCCCAATGGATTGGTACACACTGATCTCTTAGGGAGGGGGTTACCTATCCCCTCATTTGCTACCGCCCCCACCTCCCCTTTCATCCTCCCATTTGCAATCCTGCGACAGTAGTGGCAACTACAGCAACTATTTGTGTAGAAATACTATTTTCTTTGTGCTCTCCTCTAACGGGATTTAGCAGCTGGAACCAGCAAACATAAGCTCATGTGCTTTGCTGGCTCCTCTCAGAACACCACTCCGCGAGGAGAAACCTATGATGCACTGGTCAGGAACGGAGGTCTCGCCACAGTTACCCTGTAAGTTCAGCACGGGGGCCCTGGGCCACAGCGCGAGGCAGCACTGCGGCAACGGGGCCTCCCCACACCGCAGCCCGGGCAGCAGGGCACCCATCCGCTTACAGAAGCCGCGGCTTTGGGGCCGGGAGGCCCAGCGGACCTCACCCTCGCCGCCCTTCTTTGGC
>VZSC01009669.1:166252-182097 GCA_013398225.1 Steatornis caripensis
CCGCCTTGGTGCCCGCCATCCAGCCCGGGCAGGCGCCGCTCGAGGCTCGTGGCCGCGAGCGCCGTGAAAGAGTTGGTCTGAAAACCGGTGAAACGACGTGGCGTTCGGTTTCAGCAGCGGAGTAACTTAGCTGTTAAGTTACTAAGCAGGAAAGTCTAAAAAATTTGACGGGAGCAGCGTCACAAGGTTTATAGTTCTGCCACGGGATGAGGACTGGGCTTTGACTCTAGTAGTGCGTTCATTTGCTGGGTGGTATTAATTTCCAAATTCAAGCGTTCGTTTTAAGGTTTCTCCAGCAAAGTGTTTGAATGTCTGTGGTGCTTTCTACACGTGGGTCAAATATTGATGAAGGCTTTAAAAAAAAAAACAAATCAGGAGAGGAGGAAGCACGGTGTTCAGTTGACTGTACCAGATCACTGAGCAATTTGATTGCAGAGACGATGACAGTAACTTGGGTTCTGTTCTCAGTATTTGGCTCTTGTCCTCTGGCTCTAAAAAAGAATATGTATATATTCTCTTTGCTTCAGGTGGGCAACTGAACCTGAAATCATACTATCCCAGTTCTTGAATCGCATTGTGTTTCACGTTGGCTTTAAAAAATGGTAAAAGTGCATGTCGAATAGGTCGGTTCTTAAAATATCAAATGATGGTGTGGTACCAAGTGGGCGGTCAAATCAAATCCTGAGGAAGGATCCTCGGGAACTGAGCTGGGCATCACTCGTATGGGAATGCATCTTGCGTAGCAATACACAACGCAAGATTTTAAACCAGGAACATGGACTTTAGAATGAAAACTGAGCCTTCGGTCTTAGCTCTAAATCTCTTGACTTGCTTCTTACATCTTAGTCGTACTATCACCAAGGCTTTGCGTAAGCTGCTTAGACGTTTCGTTCTTAGAAGGTTCGATTATAAGCCTTTTCAAGGCTATTTGTCATAATAAATGCGGTTTCTAACACATGTTCTTGGAGAACACTTTAGCTCTTTGAGAAACTCAGAGTGTGGTTTCTTTTTCTCCAGTCTCCATAATTTACACAGTATGCTTTTAAAAGAAATTAAGCTCTGGATTTGACTCTGACTGATTAACGGCTTATACTTACAAACTGACTATATGTCATTGTAGTCATGTGTTAGCGTGTATCTCACAACACCTGTTGGTATCTTGAGGGACTAAGTATCAACACTTTGTTGAAACTGTAATATTAAATAATAGTATTTGTCTGAACAGGACCCCTGGAGCCTGTGAAACACTAAAAGTCAAGTGGAATAAGTAGATTGTCAAACCTCTATTTTGAATTTGATCCAACAAAAAGCAACTGGTAGAAAATGTCACCTGGAAAAGTTCTGCAACCTGTACTGAAAATGAAGGTGGATGAACTCTTTTTGTGCTGGTTGAGTCAGCCTGCAACTCAGCTGACACTAAAGGACTGCTTGAGAAGAATCAAGAATGAGAAGGCAGAGATTGGTAACGAAAATTCAGGAAACTGTAAAAATGAGAGGTTCGGTAATAAAAATTCCAAGCAATGTGTATTAGGAGACACCCGATTGCCTTTGATGCCTTTCAGTCCTCCTCAACTTTCTCCTACCCTTCCATTGGCAACTCCATCCGGCTCAAGGAACGTCTCTAATGTTAGAGCAACACGTCGATCCTCAGGAACCAGAGTAGTAAGTTTGTTTCTCTCTTATTTGACATATTTGTTTAAATGGAAGTGAATTTTGTGTTGTTTGTGGTGCTGCCAAATTATGGGAGTAGTCAGTTTTCCCACAGGAGATGTCGGGAGCGGAGCAAAGCAGCAGCACATAACATAAAATGTCAATATTTGTGTGTCATTAGTGCTAATGGCTAGGTGGCCTAAACTTCCAAAAGACTGTCTTGGCTCCTTGCGGCCCTGTTGCTTTTTATAAGCCATACATGCCTGACGCAAAATGAAAAATGAATTGTTTTCTATTTCCAATAATTTTTCTGTCAAGAGCAATATAGCCTTCGTTCTTTAAAACTGCAGAGTGGAAGACATCTTAAAAATTCCATATCCGGTACAGCTGATTAGATTTGGTATATCTGCCCTGGGTTTGAACTATAATTTCAAACATCATGCAATAGCGATCTGTGTTGTGACTAATTTACACATTATGTTTGCTTCAGTGGGTGCGGCATAGGTATGGAAAAGTCAAAACAAGTGATTCTTGCTTTGTGAAGGATTGTCTCTCCTATGCAATAAGGTTAGGACTCATATCTGTATTCTTGTGTTTAAGAGGCATGGACAAACTAGAAGTTGTGGAAAAGCTAGAAATAGCCTTATACTAAAAAAGTAGTTTTCAATAATGTCCTTGTGTCCACTGAGCAGTGTCCAGTGGTGAGGAGGAGCCATAGAGTCAGCAGATGAAAGCGAAGTAACTGTAAAAGCCAAGACTTGGATATATAGGTCAGATAGCCGTGACTAACTAGGCATCATTCGTGAAAGACATCTCACACTTCATATTAAAAGAAAAATTTAGCGTTCTGTCAGATGTGGTAGTTGACAACAGCTACTTAGTTTACTGAATAGATCACACTTGCTGGATACCTCTTGTTTAACTTACTTTTGCCAGAGGTAACCCAAACCAGGTTTTGATGCTTCAGGTGCCATGCTTTCAATAACAGGCCCTTTCACTGTTAAATGCGATCTAATTGTGGATAAACATAAGTCCCTGTGTTTGTTTTGCAGTGTTATTTTTATAACATACTCTCTTGACTGCAAATATTCCTTTGTCTAATGATACCAGGCACTATTGTTAGTACAAGACTCAAATTTGGCTCAACTGAATCTGCGTACTAACAAAGTAATTGTTTTCGTACTGCATGGTACGCTCAATGCTTCTTTTCTAAGGAGGTCTTGATTTATAATAGACAATGCCCTCTATGCAAGAATGGTACCCCTGCCCCCAACTTGACTTTTTTTTTAAACTTGCAGTTTAGTTCAATCTAATTTCTAGCCCTTTTCATAAACTGTAAAAACAAAACTGGATAGAAAATGACGTAGTGACTGACAGAACTAAGCAGTGCATATATGATCAGCCTTATATCAAAGGAGTTGTTAAGAGGCATGCTGTTTCTGCTGTAGGACTATAAATTCATATAATTTAATAATACTGGTAAGTTGTAAGTGGTCACTGCTCCCACTCGCTCCATGTACTTTGGTGCCTAACTCAATACACTGGCCCATCCTGCCGGTGTCCCAGGGGAGCCTTCTCAGGTTGGTAAGGGTAGAGAGGTTAGAGCTGAGAATGTTTAAGGATATTGGTTAATTCTCATCTGTTATTGGTCTGTATTGGATGTGTTACCTTTTGACCCACAGGAGTGACGATGTGACTACTGTTTTGCACTAAAACACTTCAAGTGTTGCCTTGATTTCATAAATATTAATTTTCAAATCTAGCTTGAAAACTTGGAGCCCTTCTCACTTTTTAGTTTCAAGACGTCACACTTGCAGTCTAAACTTTGTGTAGATTGACTTGTGTTTTATGTGTAATCACAAGCCAGACAGCAGGGCGTGACAATTGATTTACATATTTTTTTCTTTATGTTCACACCATTATATTTCCCATTCTAGTGAAATGTAGAAAGTTAGCAGATGCTCAGTGTATTCTTGTATTGGATAAAAGCAAGCAAAGGAAGAGGTTCCATTAAAAGCTGCTGTTACTTGAGGTACTTGATTGCTAATTCGTGTACTGTAATTTCTCTGCATGTGTCTTGGTTGATCGCTTTATGTAGCTCCCACAAAGAACAACTAGAAGAGACTAATGATGAGTAACGTTCTTTACTTAATTGGAATTGTTTGTATAGTGCTGAGAGAGAACCTAGATGGTTAGGTTGTCGGTTTTGGGGTTTTTTCTGAAGGAGTTGGGCAGGGGGAAGTTTCCAAACAATATGAAATGTATTTGTGGCTTTCTTATTCAGCTGAACTGAAGCTTTATCCATAAGTTTCCTAATCTTTAAGAAGTCTAAATTACACTTGGAGCGGGCATCAGCTCTTGAAATACCACTAGGAGTTGCATAATTGCATGTTCTGCCATGACAGTGTATTTTCTCATAGAAAGTAAGACATACCTCTTTTTCCTTCTTGTACATCCTAAACTACCTGCTGCAGTGTCAAAAGCAATGCATTGGTTTTGTGCACTTAATCAAGGCTCATAAATTGAGCCACAATAGTTCTACCCAATTCATTTGAGTTTAAGTAAGTTTGAGGTCCTCATCGCTTTTCTATAAATGGAAGAAAATGTTTCAGATACCTTTTTTAAAAAAAGCTAGCTTGTAATGTAGGTCCAGTAATACAGATTTAAATTCTAAATAGCAGTCCTAGGAAATGGTAAAAGTTAATGTGCTTAACAATGCGTGCCTGAGGGTGATATTAGGAAACGGCTTTCACATCCCGCCGTAAAGAGCAGGAGAATTATTTCTTTTAGGACTATATAAATCAAGTAGGCGTCTTATTAAACTTTTTCTTACTGTATATAGGAATTCTCATAATGCAGCATACAAGCAGTAAACTCACTTTGGCAGGATACATTTTCAGTATCACTGAGCTGAATCACTATATTTGATTTATGGGTAAGGTTGCTGTACACCTTTCCCTGTTTCTTAAAATGTATTGCTTAGTGGCATTCAAAAAAGTTGCAGGAAAAGGTGATACTTGAAAACCGCCATCCTCAAGTTTTTACCAGGTAGTAAGTGTGAATGTGTAGGAAACCATGTTTTCATGCTGCAGGTTTCTGTACTTAGCAAAACATGTTTTGCAGAATGAGAAGCCTTCTTGGAAGACCAGTCTTGAAACTAATTAGATATTTAAACTTTAACACCTTTAACAGTAACATATGAGCAAAACAAGTTGGTGTTCAGGTGGCAACTGCATTATAAGTACTGCAGCTGACAGCTGTTGTATTCAAGGAGGTCTTTCACCTTTTTAGATTGTAATTGAAGTTTGAGGGTTATTTTTCATGCAAAATTCCAAAGTTGCCACGTGTTTTTGCTGAAACACTAATGTCTTGTCAGAGAAGAATTTGCTGTCTTTCAGGATAGTTGAAGTCCTCCACTGATTAGCACATCCAAAGTACTTTCTCAGATAATGAAAGCACCTACGTGATCTTTCTGTTAAAGGTGAGCAAAAAAACCTGTGGTTCTTCAAACAGGAATTTGTTCACGGGGACAGGGCACTTAAAGCTGGGTTCTGGAAAAACACTCATTCAGAATAAGCTGCTGGCTTAATCCACATGCACATTTTGAAAGCTAGACAGAACTCTGCTGCGAAAATTACTCTTAGTGTGTTTTGGTGCAAGCGGGGAAAAAAAACCCAGCATTTGTTTAGGGTGGATTTTTTTCCCTTCAGGGAGAGGCACTTACCTTTGCTTGCATGGCCTCATTCACGCGGAGGTCGGTGCCTGACTGCATCCATTGTACAAACACTGTAATTGCAAAGGTCTGGTCATCTTTGTGATGTGAAGTGCTTGCTAGCACTTAGTATTCTGCAAGTAGGCTTGTGATTTGTATGTACTAAATGTATTAAAATAACAGAAAATCAGAGGCGTAGAAAAATCTCCACATTTAAGTCTTGAATATTTTATGAGTATATTGCTATAAAGAAAGGAAATTCTAGAGCTGTAACTTTCAGACTTGAAGAATAGCTGTTGTAGCTGTCTTCTCACCGTTGTCAGTATTGTACATGGATTTAAGAGTGTTTCTGGCACTCTGGATTATCTTAAACGTATGGGGTATACACAAATGTACACTCTTCATCACATTGTCAAAAATGCCAGGCCTCAAGGCCTAAAAGCTGCTGCAGGCAAGATGTTTAATCCTAACCAGCTGGTGTACAAGGCATCTAGGGAAACAATCCACAGAATTCCTATGGGCATTTTGGGAGGTGGTGGTGCAGAGAGAACATGATATGATCTGAAGTACTTCAAAGTTATTTTCCGTTTCTCTGCAGGGTCAACCTTTGATATAAAAGTACTTCTTGGATTGGTTTCTATATAGCCTTTGCTTGATAAGCATACTGTTCCTGCTTGTTGTGTACCGTGACAATTATTAAAGCTCATTGTCCCATATTTCTGTAATTTGTAATTTTTTTACTACTTTGCTATGTTGCTGCATAGCTTTTTTTCATCACTAGTGTTTTAGCCAAATTTTTGTTGCCAGTTAGTTGATTCAAATGGAGTGGTACTACTAGAATCCATTTTAGTTTAAAGGAAGACTAGAATGAAACCTTTTAACGTTGACAGAAGTTTGAGCATAATAACGTTTAACAGCTGCTTACTGGAACAAATCAGTTCTTCTGAGGACTTGAGTTAAAGGGTAGCTAGACTTAGACCTGCATCCATTAGACCAGTGGTGGACTATCTCCGTGTTTTGCAGGTGTGCTGTAAGTGTTTTGGAGGACCACCTTCTGCTAGCAAGGAGAAAAACAACGTTCATAAAATGTCAGAAAATTAAGAGGAATGACAGTGTTCGAATCCTGCCAGCTTTTCACTTAAGTAGTTACTAAACTTTGGCCTTGAAATTTCAGGTGTCTAGTCTTATGTGTTGTCTGCATCTGCATTGCTACCTAGTATACCTTACTACTAGGTAGCAATGTTAACTACTAAGTCTGGGTTACATAAGCTGTATTAGCCTTGCACTGCGTGCCAGATTACGCTGTGCGGGACTGAGTGTGGCCTAGCGCACGTGCTCCCTAACTCTGTATTATGCAAAGCTAGTGTTAGTAGTGCCATGTCCCATCACAAAATGGGGAGGATGGTGGACTTGGCTTCCAACTCAAGCCCATGACTTAGAGGCAGACTGTAAATAACCTGGTATCAAACTGGTGTACTTCTGTGATGATAACAGGGTACTATGATGGATGTCAGCACTAATGTGTTCACAATAAAGTTCCTTCTATGGTGCCAACAAAGGAAGGGCAACCAGAAGTTCATATTAAGTTCTGGAAGAGTGCAGCTATAGGTGTTCCTAGAAAATCTTTATTAGTTTCAAGTGTGGTGAAATAATACTAGGCAGCATAAGCAGCAATGGTAGTATGATGTGTTATTCTTCTTAAGCTTTGCTGTACTGAATAGCTTGGAATAGAAGAATTGTTATCCTGATCAGATAACCAGCTATTCATTTTCAGTATAAATGAGAAACTGAAAGTTATTCACTGTTGTAGCTTTTTGGTAGTGCTCTTTATTAGAACTGCATCTTGTACCCTGGGACATAATTCTGTTTACACATTGTGCTTTGTTAGAAGAAATAGGGATCTCTTGTCCTCTTTCAAAGTGGCAGTTGCACTGTGAAGTGAAGATATTTCTTTACTACTGGAAACTCATAAATTTCTTATATGCTGCATCCAGTCTTAAGAGGTTTTGGCATTTCTAGTGCTGAAAAATTGAATTCGTAATCGTATGTGGCTTTCTTCAAATTTAAAATTCACCTGAATCCTGACACAGGACAAATTCAAATATTTGGATGAAATTTATTAATCACAGGCACTCTCTCCTGTGTCAGTAACTGTCACTTAAAAGCAAACAAACAAAAAAGTTGGTAGCTGTATGAGATCATTACTTCCAGTTGCTTCTCTGCGCCCAGTCCTTCAAAATATTTAAGCTTAACTGTAGCTTTACATCAGTCATTTAAACAGTTCATTCTTTTAACAGGTGGTCAGTCTGGGATGAAATTAGATATTGATACAGAGGAGATAGCTTTCTTTTTTTTCTTTTAGTGATGTTTGAGAACCTCTTCATATGCCCTACGCTTACTCTGTCAGCAAGAAATAAGCTTGAGACCAAAAGTATGTACGGTCTTCCTTCTGGACAAAACAATTAATGCAGTTCATCCAGTGAACTGTTTTGTCCACTGACAGACCTAGTAAGTGACCGCACAGAACTTTTCAGCAAGCAATGTTATGAGAAAAATCTACAAAATACCAATGCTAATATCATATGGCCAAGTCTCGCAAATTTAGAGGCTTTGCACACACAACTGTCTTGAAAAATTCAGTGAAAGTTAGGCAACTGAAGTAGTTGCATTGATTCAAGAAGATACCAGTTAAGCATTCTCGTTGTTTTCTGCAGTCCATGACAAATGGTTACTAAATTTAATGTTATACCTGTGGCATAATATGTAAATAACTTCTTTGTGTTGGGTTGGATTTGTGTGGTGTTCTTGTCTTTGTGTTAACCAGATGGTGCTAATGTCTTCATAGGTAAGATTAGTTTGGATTCTGCGAACAACAGACACACCTTAAAATGAGTCTGTAGAAAGCTAACCAGTGATCAAGAGATATTTTTAAAAATGTGTTCTGGTACCTTGTTAGGTGTGTCCCTTTTGCATAACAATGACTATTCTGTATTAAAAAAATAGCGAGAAATGTGTACAATTACTTGACCACAGGTACTTGCAGGCATAATGGACCCTTAGGGCTCTTGGAATATGTGCTTAAATAACCTTGTACATACTGCTTAGTTTCATTTTATATGGAACTAGCCTTGCATATTTGTTCTATGCAGATCTTTCTAGAAACCCTGGCAGACTTCAGGCAACGAGGAGACAGGTTGGAAGCTACAAGGAGACTTTTACAACATTGGTAGAAATCTATATTCAAGGAGAACGCAGGGAAAGACCTTATGAGCGGGTGATGAGGGAAATGTTGCAAAATATCTGTAGAATGGAGTTGTAAATGCGGCCACCATGAACAAGGTTTGATTGGACCTTCTTGACACTGTCTGGACAAAACAAGGTGTGTAGAGCTCATGAAACGGCTTGACTTACCTGTTCTTAGAATCCAGCAGAACCAGAACAGTTTCTAAACAGTTTTATTCCTTTAGAAGCTAGATTTGTATTGATAAACAGTTAATAATCTAGATTTTGTAAACCTTTCTACTAGATATGATCATCACTGATATATCGTAAACAATCTTCATCCTTCTAGCATGCTTCGTTGACCAAGAAATAAAGCAAATTATTTGAAATTAAGTAATGTTGAAAGCACTTCATAGGCTAGATTTTTTACTTCTGTCTACTAACAGTCTTCACGAATAGTCATCATTTACAGCAAATAGTTTTTAAGTCTTCTGTTGTAACTTAAGATTTTTAAAAAAGATGACCAAATTTGTTATATTACTTGTTGTTAACACACAAAAGAATACCTCCTAAAATTTTGAATACTTGCTTGTAGATCAGAATGAAGCTTAATATTTTAGGAAGATCTTTTAGAATGTTTGAAAAAAATATTTAGACTTCGCATCAAGACTTCCAGTGATGGTGAATGGAGGAAATTTCTAGTCAAGAGTACTGTTGTTGTTCTGGCAATGTATTTGTGGTGTTACGCCTCTGTAAGTTGTCTTACTACTTCAGTCTTAATTCTTCATGTGTAATGGTTGCCCGTTTAGTTACCATACTGGAAGCTAAAGTTCAGTTGGTTACCAGTGACCAGCTTCTTTGCTCTGCCTTCTTTCTTTGGTTCATTGTTTACCACCGTACCCTGCTTGCAAGTCTGGAAGTTCATGACTTTTCTTTTAGCTTTATAGAAACCAGAATAGTTTCTGTTGCCTCTCCATTTCCTCTATCAGCAATGTTTTCATACTGATTCATGATCAACACAGCAGTGTTAGTTCAAGAGTCTCTAGGAGTTCTACCAGAAATTCCATTGTTGGTTGGTAAATTACAATTTGTGATCTTATTGACTGACTTGTAGAACAGGGTCTGTATCTTAAGCTTCCCAACTTGTTCGTTTTGCTTTAAGATGTTCAGGGAGGAAAATCTCAAGCGAAAGCGTAAGCAAGAAGTTGTTCTGCAGCTGTCACTGACTCAAAATTATTGTCTTGTGATTTCAGGGACTAAATTACATGTCGTGTTAGCCTGTGATGCTGGAATTAAAGTAGTGGTTGCACTTTCATACACCGATTGTTCTAGTTTTGCAAATGACGAAATTCCAAGATGCAAATGTGTTTTTGAAAGGATAAATTGAAAATTCAGTTAATTTCAAAATGACAAAGTACTGAACAGCTGGTGCAATGTTTAAATAAGTTGCTGGACAGTTACAAAACATTGTAATTCGTGTTCTTTATAACAGCTTACTCTGTCAGCTTCTAAATTAAGATGGGATAAGGTAAAGAATACAAATCTAGAAATTACTAAATATCCAAAATGGCCTGTCTGATTTTGAAAAGTTGCATCGTGCATAAAATTAGACTCTGTTATAAAACCTGCTGTCTCCTGTAGGAAGATACCTGTGGCATTCTGAATCAGCCTGAACTAATTCTTCATTTTAACCTGTTCTGCTATTCAGAGGTTTATCTTGGTAAAGTTACAAATGTGTATGTTGTCGACTGTAACATCCTCTGTGTGTGGTCTCTGTAGCATCATGGTCCATCTAAAATGTGAAAACATAGCATCTTTAGAGCTGTGTGACTTTAGTATAATCCATAGTAGATATTTTGCTTATGTCTTTCTCTGCTCAAGCCACCTGAGCAGCATCAATTCGGGTGTACCTGGTTTGCATTATCTAATGAATATCATCTGAAGATCGTGCATAGTAAATAGTTTCCATGTGTAAAGCACCATTCCAACAACCTGTTTCCATAAAAACTCTGTTTATGCTATACACAAATAATTAAAATGTAAACTGATAATGTTTTCCTAAGATGGCAAACAAGATGAGAAATACTCTGAAAGGAATATAAACCATCCATTAACTGTCAAGCTTCAGTTTTATAGTATCTAGAGTTGATGCTTGCTGAAGTTTGTCTGCCAGATGCAGTTAGCAATCTAAAAAGTCCCATGCTATGTCTTTGGAGTCCAGGCAGTGTAATCATAGCAAGGTGACATGTCTCTTATATTGCTTATCTGATAACAGCCCATGGCATAGTGTACATACATGGCATTCTTTTCGTAATGTGCAGAGAATCTGATCAGCCCATCGTTCCTGGGCTACCAACGTGACTGTATATCTCACATCTAATGTGTCTCGCTCCTAAAAATTCTGGATTCTCCCAGCAACTGTGGAAAGAACCTCAAGCCGTTGGTCTGTCTAATCCAAGAGTACTGGAAAATGTAAGTAATCATTAGAGAAGGCATGCACATGCAAGACTTTGATGTAGTTTAATTGTCTTCATGTTCTGTGGGGGAGGTATTGTATCCTCCAAGAAAAAAAAAATGCACCTAGACCCAGATTCACATGAACTTCCTTCCATGGCCAAAGGATCAGTTTCTCCCTGTGTAGGCAGATTTCTTAACTACACAGTGGCAACATCTAGCAGTTCATTGATTTAGCACACTCTACTGGAAACACTATCAATAACTTTAAAGCAATCGTTTTGGGTAGCTGGGTATGAACGTAACAACTTGATTCCCTCTGTGATCTAGAGATTGTAGACTTCATCTCCCTTTGGTTTTGTCAGTACTGCTGAAAAGAGATGACTCTCATCCAAAGGAGAGCTTGGGATGGATAGTAATACTTTGTTATGCTGTCCAGCTCACAAGTGCATTGTCATCTTGTTCTCTTCCTGTACAGAGCAGTTAGAAACATGAAGTTACTAGCAAGAAGCAAGTTAGGTAAGTGTCTGAAGAACAGGGAAAACTGATTATTTGGGATCCCATTAAATCCCTTTCCTTATCCATCAGTGTAAGGTTAGGTTTTAGTAAGGGTAGGTTTCAGTCTTGTGCATCTTTATTTCAGGATAGAGTCAGGGGTTTGGGGAAATGAAAATAAAAATCAATATTTGTGAATTCAATATTGAAAAATCAGTTTTAGTGGGTATTCCTTCCCACCCCTGAATGGGTCACCTTGTCAATAGATGTTAATATTCTTGATCACCTAGGCAGTTATGTGGATAAAAAGCAGAATTTACTTTGCTACTTCCCATTTTTTTTGTTTTCCCATTCTCTAGACATTTCATGTTTTACAGTACCTGCTCTATTAAAAATCAAGGTCAGTAAATTTTGCCTTGTACTGCAGTCTCCTGAGAAGGGAATGGTTTGTTTATTGCTCATAAGAATGTAAAATAACACACTTGGTCAAACAAGAATTTAGTTCATGCTATGAAGAGGTTTTCCCCTGCGAGGGCTTTTTTGAAGACTTGAGAGGGAGTTTTAGATTCCTTTGCAAAGAGAAGCACTATCATTCTTCATTAATTTATTTAGACTACGTCAACACTGGGCATTGCTATATATAGCGTTAAGCACAAAGGTACTGCAGGTGCTACCAAGCCTGCCTAAGTTGTGTTTTCTCACTTTGTGGATAATAAAATCAAATATGACCAGGATGGACATTACCTTCTAATCTTTTCCCTCAGTTTTTACTCAGTACCTTGAGAACTGCTGTTACAACAAAGATCCACAGACTACCACTGGTCTGCAGTAGTGAATTAAAGATCTGCAGACTAATATAAATAATGCATCTACTCAACAAGCATTTTGTTTATAGAAGTGTGATGTCACTTGCATCTACTGTTATGCAATGCCTTTTGCAGTCTGACTGTGGAACTTTGATCCAGGGAGTTTGGAACCAATTAATTATCAAATGTCTAATATTTATGCAAATAAGGGGGCATATCTATTGCCAGTGTCTTTTGGTATATCACAGGCCAGGTATGGACTATCTGGTCTAGAAAAAACTCTTGATAGTATTAAATAATGGTGATAGTCTATTCACAAACTTTTGTGAAGACTGAGGAAAAAAAGAACCCAGCATTTCAGAGTTTTTTGTATTGCTTACTTGTCTCTTTAGTCTAGCAAAGTATTGCAGCTTTTATTTGTCTGCCTGCTAGTATATATGTATGTAATTTCTTCTTTGTCTTTCCTGCCTCATAGTAGCTGTGTTTTACTTAGCATCATTAGCTGCTTGACTTCTTTTTTTGTATGTCTTCCTGAACTATTTGCTTGTATTAGTAGTGCCTTTTTTCCACTGTAGACATCTGAAATATATGTTTAGTACTAAGTTAGTTGTGCTGTTTCATCTTTTTTCTGTTTTGAGAAAGATACTACCTTGCTTTAGTTATGTTCTCTTAACTGCTCTGTTCTGCCACTCACTAATCAGTTACTTTTGGAAAGGGTTACACTAGTTGTATAACCCTTTACATTGTGGGCATATGACAGTTCTCTTTCCACATTTAACCCAGGAGCCACTCTGAAGCATCGCAGGCGGAGGGATTCCATTAGGTTGCACACAGTTGCCAATAGGCTTGCTCATTCAGCCTTATTTAAACTGTCTCCAAAGGCTAAACAAGCTTTCTGTCATCTTGGTTCACATGTTACTGGGTTGAAGACTGAACCCCAGCAACTACAGGTGTTGTACCGCTGAATACATCTTATTACATATTTAACTTGGAAGCTTCCTGTAATGCTTGGATGCTTTCTTTCAAAGACTTGAGGTCAGTTCGCCATAATCTCTTAAGACTACTGTCAGCATATGCTTCTGACATTTTTGTAGGCAAATGCTTAAGGTTTTTTGAGGTATTCTTCAGGTTCCTATTTCCTCCACATTACCCAAAATATTAGTGGTCCTTATTTTGTCTCACTTGAATTCTTTTGTGTTAAAGCCACACAAATATTGTACTGCTATTGTGTGTGTTCAGATCTCTGAAGTGGTGAAAAGTGGTGAACTCTTTAGCTGCGGTTCCTTGAGTCAGATCCATTCATAGTGTGTATCTTTAGCATTGGAAGGAAGCTCTGAGCATGCATCTGCCCCTCTGTTTATCTAGCTAATAATAAGCTGCCAGATACATGAACAGCTTCATGGCTGGCATCCAGCCCTTCACCCAGGAAAAGATTTTGCCATCGCTTTCACTGGAGAGAATTCAGATTTAGAATGTGTAACACTATACCTGAACACTCCTAGTTCAATCTGGATGGAAACTGACTTTCCCTTTCCCCTGTGGCTAATTCATGACTGAAATGATTAAAACAGATCTTAAGGGGTTTTTGACCACATTGCTTTACAAATGCTTGTATCTCCTTAAATATACATACAAAACTCTTTTCCATTCAGGTGGTGAAAAGGAGATGATTAGTAGCTGCCAGTGTACTTACCGCTCAATGTATTGCAACTAAATGCTCAGTTGTATGTAAATTCTTCATATATTGCAACCTGTGAGCTTTTGACAACTATACTGCATACATGTATGTAAATGACCACTAGGTTTGAAACAGACTAGTGGCAATAGTGCTAAAACAGTATTGGGCCAACAAGTGGATTGACCTAACATCTGCCTGAGGCAGTGAAGTAATATGACAACGAAATACAGAGTATTCAAAGTGCTGAAAGTAATGTGCTGGTTGAGTGGTGATGGACTCTGAGCTCCGTTTGAAAAAAGGAAGGAAATCTGCCACTCTTTGCAAAATGGAGTTCAGAACACTTTTTTTTGATTTTTACTGAGGCTCCTTCAGCAGGTTCACGTGAATGGGAGCTCAGTCTTCTAGGTTAGCTCTCCATGTGGCAGTCAGTCACCTTAATGACATACTACAGCCACCTCAAACAAGACCGTCAATGGGAGTGCATCACCTGGTGAAAAGGGGTGAAAACAGAAAGCAATTTAGGTAAGAAGGTGTCTTTCCTTACTTAAAGTAAGGTGTATTTTGCCTAACCTGAAATGCAGTCTGCGTTGCAAGACAACCTTCCTGACCTTCCCCAAACATCTTGGGTCTGCAACTGGTGTCTGTTGCCAGAGTAGGATTCTTCTCCTCTAACACCTCAGTCCTTCGTCTCAAGTTACAGGCATGCTGGTGGTGTGTGCTGCACACCCAGCTCTGCGCTGGCTTCCCTGTGGCCCAAGGGTTAGCGCAGGTTAGTTGATTTGATCTTCCTAAAAGACAGCGAGTGATAGCCAGTTTTGTTCGATGCAGTTTCATAGTCTGGTCATGCCAACCACAACGTGTCTGACTCTTGCCTTGTCAATTCCTTTCTTGTTCTCCCACTTCCGAAAGAAATAAATATCTTCATAATGAGTTGCAATAAAGAAGCAGGAGGGGAAAACTGGACACTAAATTAAAAACAAGAAAACAGGCTTTTCATCATCATTTAGTTTCTAACAGTGTGTGATAAACTAAAAATGATCCGATTAAGACAGATTATGTTTCACTAGTACTTTTTCATAGTCTCAGTTTTTTTCTTAATCTTATGAAGATATTTGCTGTCGTGTTTTAATGTATTGGTACATGACAGAATGGCTATGAATGGATGAATAAGGCTAAAGATTATAGATACACAGCCTGGGGGTAAAATAATGCTGTCCAATAAGAGAAATCTCAAACTTGGTGGCAAAAGAGTTGTTTTAGTGTTTCTTGGGCTCTGTACACCTTTGTGTAATCAAGAAACTGGCCTTATTTAAAGCATGAGGGGCAAAAGCAGAGTAAGACTGGCCAGATCTTTCCTGTTATGCTGTTAGTAACTAAACTTGTGCATGACAAAGTACTGATAATAAATGGGCAACACAGCAATATCTTAGAGAATTTGGGGGTGCTAAGAGTGTTCACAGCTTGAAGTGGAATAGCAAGAGTTGCCATACCCATAGCTGCAATGGTGGTATCTGGACAAAAACCATCAAGGTAGTAGCATTTCCTAAAGATTGCTATGGTAAATGTATACCAATTTAATTGATAACTGGTAAAGCTTTCACATTTTAAAGTACCTAAAAGTGTAGAGGAAGAAGGACAGAAGGTCACCTTAATTTCCACAAAAGCTTACTAGATTTCTCTTCCTATGAAGAGGATTGCTGTGGACTAAAACATGGCCTCAGCCACCCCCCGCTCCCCCCCCCCCCCCCCCCCCCCCCCCCCCCCCCCCCCCCCCCCCCCCCCCCCCCCCCCCCCCCCCCCCCCCCCCCCCCCCCCCCCCCCCCCCCCC